>JXCR01137745.1:0-20608 GCA_002079205.1 Phalaenopsis hybrid cultivar | reverse complement strand
ACAATATGTAATTACAACATTACCCCTGTACCAAACCGCGGGGCTTTGCCCCCGCACCCCAACCCACGTAACTTCCCAATTCGGACAGATTCTTCCGCTCCGCTCTGCTCCGCTTCGATCCAGCGTCTGTCCCGATATGGTATATGAGTCATACCATAACAAAATGATTATACTATATCGATATATGTTTCAAGGTTTTAATGGCCATTGAATAGTTGAAAATAGTATAACACAAGGATGAGTGATCTACTTGACTTTTGCATGGGGAGTGGGGGAATGTTTTGGAGAAGTGGCGGTGATCTGATTGTTATGAAAGAAAACTGACAGTTGAAGCCTTGTGGTAGAAAATCTGATGTCATGAAATGTCATCGGTAGCGATGGCTCGATGGTGGTGATCCAATGACAATGAATATGGTGGTCGAACAACGGTGGTCTGATGACGGTAGCGGCGGGACATTAATAGTCTGGTGGTGATGACGATGTTGGCCGGGAAACGGTAGCTATGTGGCTTGGCGTCAACGACTGTGGTCGTCGGGCAACGGTGATCCGGCGGTTGTGGCGGCTAGATGACGGTGGTACGATAGCAGCGACGATGGTAGCCCATGCTGATGGAGCTTGAGAGCTCTTAAGAGCAGCTTGGAGATCCTTCAGCCTTTTAGTTCAGGTCTCCCTTTATAATTTTTAAGAACTTCTACGCATGAATGTGCAATGTATATTATTTTTATTTATGAGATTATAATTGTTTTCTGTATGGATGTAACTATATGAATTTTTATAAAAATTTATTTTAGAAAATAAAAAAATGATTTATTTTTAAACCAGTTTTGNTCCTTTCATATCATTTCTTTTTTATTATTTTTCCTATTATAAGATTATTGTAAGGGTTATTTATACATCCGTCCATATCAATGAATCAAATCAAGTATTCCACTTTATTCTACATTATTCTGAATTTCAATAAGAACTAATATCCTGGTAGGTCCGCTTTATGACCGATAATCCCATAATGAAAGCATACATGAGAAATCTCCTCATATTCAACTGGTTGAGNATTCCTTATATCTCCTAATAATTAATATGAATTGATTATTGGAGATATTATGTGACATATCTTTCCTTTCATATTATTTTCTTTTTATTATTTTTCCTATTATATGATTCTTGTAAGAATTATTTATACCGCCGTTCATATCTATGAAACAAATTAAGTATACAACTTTATTCCGCATTATTCTGAATTTCAATATGGTATCAGAGCCAAACTTTTGCCCTAACCATCGGTAGTTATTGAAGGACCGTCAAGGTTCCCTTCCCACCGGTCTTCTTGCGGGAACGGAGGAACCATTTGACTGTCTTGATTCTCGCTATCTGCTTGTTGTCTCATTATTTCTTCGTCTGCGTCAAAGAGGAAGACTAACCTACATTCCCTTCTTCGTTGGTTTCATCCCTGCTGCCGAAACTCCCATTCATCTTCTCTTTAGGCTAAAACACATGACAGACAAAACTCAAAATTCAACCAAGCATGAATTTTGAGACTTTCTATAAGCACTGCAGAAACTGCAGTCAAAAGACAAACATAGTTGTCTACTTGTCCAAACACATGACAAACAAAACTCAAAATTCAGCCAAGCCTAAATTTTGAGTCTTCCTATAGGCACTGCAAAAACTGCATTCAAAAGACAAACACAGTAGTCTACTTGCCAAAACACAAGACATACAAACTCAAAATTCAGCAAAGCCTGAGTTTTGTGTCTTCCTACAGACACGNTCTTCCTATAGGCACTGCAAAAACTGCATTCAAAAGACAAACACAGTAGTCTACTTGCCAAAACACAAGACAGACAAACTCAAAATTCAGCCAAGCCTGAGTTTTGTGTCTTCCTACAGACGCAGTAGAAACTGCAGTCAAAAGACAATCACAATTGTCTACTTCCGTGCAAACTCCTCTGCATCATTACATGTAGGAGTTTTCAGTCTACCTACAGACACTGCAATAAATGTAGTAAAGCAGTCAAAGTTGTCTACTTCCTTGTAAATTTCCTGCAACAGTACTAGTAAAAGTTTTATGTTTACCTACAGACACTACAGGAACTGCAACCACTACTGTCTACTTACCTGCAAACTCCCCTCCAGCATTATCTGTAGGAACCTTCCTCCTATCTACATACATGCAGTAACTGCAACCAAAGACAACCGCAGTACATGATAAAGACTTGAAGTTCTACTTTACATAATCTTCCTCGCTCATTGTTTGATATTTTTAAATTCAAGTTGAATGTGATTTTCAACCATGTTTCAACTTGAGGGTGAGTGTTAGGAATTATAATAGGAAATAATTTATTCCTGTAAGATGTTATTAGGAATAAATTATTTCCTTAAATTAAGAAGAAATTTTCTTTCTTATTTTATATAAATTTCCTTGGATTAGGAATTATTTATTTATTTATTTTATGTTATTCCATATATCTCCTAATAATTGATATGAATTTATTAATTGACATATTTATGTGATATATCTTTCCTTTCATATCATTTCTTTTTTATTATTTTTCCTATTATAAGATTATTGTAAGGGTTATTTATACATCCGTTCATATCAATGAATCAAATCAAGTATTCCACTTTATTCTGCATTATTCTGAATTTCAATCAGAACTGATATCCGGGTAGGTCTACTTTATGGCCGATAATCCCATAATGAAAGCATACGTGAGAACTCTCCTCATATTCAACTGGTTGAAAAAAAAACTCCCATAAAGATCGTTGATCTGCACCCTAGTTGGAAGCTTCTTCGAAATGTCCATCCAACCACATATTATTGTGTACATATTTCGTTCCTAGTTGCAAGTTTTTTCTCCTACCATTGCCATCCTTTAAAACATGTCCTGCCATGTATTACTTTACATAAAGACTAATGTTTTTATCCACCCAAAATTTCAACAAATAGGCCACTAGAAAAATCATATATTCCAATTTACTATGCACCAGTGATTTTATTTTTGGAGCATTTACATACATGCCACCCAATTCCAATAAATTCACATATATGACACCAAAACTTTACTTTTTTACATTTACACCACCCAAATCTTTCATATCACCTTAAAAATATCCCCATTTTAACTTTTAAAACGTGAAATACACATTTTCATGCATGAATAAGGTGACATGTAAGAATATAAGTTTAGGTGTTACATATGTAAATACATAGGACTTGAGTGGTATGCATGCAAATCTTCAGACCGGTGTTGAATTTTTTGGCTCTGTAAAAGATTACAAATCCTAATTAAAAGTATATAAGCAGATTGAGCTTAAACTGCCATATTTGAACTTCAATTTCTCCTCCTCTAAAAACTTGAAAAAGCCAATAATAACTCCACCTCATCTCCCATTTGAACTTTCATTTGCAACTGCAAATCTCTGAGTACCAAATAGATCCTTTCTGATTCAGGATGCACACTATCCCCAGCAACAAACTCCCAAATCTTGCTCTCAACCTCAACTCCACTACACCCAGCTTCCTCCTTCCCTCCAAACCTCCTCATCAACCCCTTCACAATTTCCACATCACCCCATCTGTTCTCTGCAGCATACAAGTTCCTCATCATCACATAATTCCTCACATTTCCTGGCTCCACCGCAGCAGCCATCTTCATCACCCTCTCTGCCCTGCTAACATCTCTGCAACAAAGGCAGGCAAACAACAGAGAGCTTAATATAATCCCATTGGGACCAGAAGCCATATTATTGATAAGAGCTTCAGCTTCATCCAAATACCCTCCTCGCCCAAACATGTCCACCATACAGCCATAGTGTGCCAAGTTCCGATCAATGCCAAAATTCTCCATCTCCTTAAACCACCTCCTCCCTTCCTCAACAAGCCCACCATGGCTACAAGCTGACAGTACCCCAACCATCGTTACCTCATCAGGGCTAACTCCACTCTGCTGCATCTCCATGAACGCAGCCAAAGCCTCCCTTGCCCTTCCGTTTACAGCCAGTCCGTTGATAAGAGCGTTCCATGAAGCTGTTTCTTTTCTAAGCATCAAGGCGAAGATTTTCTTTGCCTCATTTACATCGCCGCATTTCGCGTACATGTCTATCAATGCGTTGCAAACCTTGATCGAGTCGTCAAGCCTCCACCGCCGAGCATAGTTGTGGATCCATCGGCCGAGGTCCATCGCACCCATGTCAGCAATGGCTGGAATGATGCTCACTAGCGTGACTTCATCCGGGACGAACAGGGATGAGTGTGACTGCAGCTCTCTAAAGAGCTCTACTGCCTTGTGAGGCTGCCGGTTGGAGCTGTAACCACCAATCATGGCGTTCCAGGAGAAAAGATTCTTGTCAGCCATTTCATCAAACAGATGCCTTGCAGAAATCATGTCGCCGGCATGGCAGTACCCAGAAAGCAAAGTAGTCCAGGACACCACATTTTTTTGACGCATTTCTTCGAACAACTTTCGGGCAGAATCCATGTCGCCTGATTTTACGAAAAGGTTGATGATAGCATTGAATGCTGCTGTGTCCTTCTCCGGCATCAACCGAAACATATCCATGGCTGATTCGGCTTCTCCACTACTCGCATAACCAACTGTCATTGCAGTCCATGACGCGGGGCTTTTCTCGGGCATTTCGTCAAAAACGTTCCTTGCGGAGCTCAACTTTCCAGCTTTGGCATACATATCAACCAACCCCGTGGACACGAATAGATTACAGCCAAACCCCATTCTGGCAATATGAGCGTGCAACTGCGAGCCTTCTCTCACATCTCCTGGTTTGTGCAAAAAGACGCAGGCTTTAAGAAGGAAAGGGAAAGTATAGTTGTCAGGGTAGAAGTCCAGCAATCGCAGGAGGTCTCGGTAGAGAGAAACCGATTCGTGGTGCTGACGATTTTGGACGAGAGAACGGATCATGGAGTTGCAGAGAAGTGTGTCCTGTGCAATGCGACAGTCGAAGACGCGGTGGGCGTGGTGTAGAGCGGACATGGAAGCAACAGGAAAAGTGCCGGACAGAGCGGCGGCAACATTGGTAAGGGTCGAGATGAGGAGAGTAAGGAGCTGGATGTTGCTGTATAGGGAGCGGCGGAGGAGAAATGCGTGGATTTGATGGAG
Source organism: Phalaenopsis hybrid cultivar (assembly GCA_002079205.1). Taxonomy (NCBI): domain Eukaryota; kingdom Viridiplantae; phylum Streptophyta; class Magnoliopsida; order Asparagales; family Orchidaceae; genus Phalaenopsis; species Phalaenopsis hybrid cultivar. The sequence continues at coordinate 15,494 of JXCR01137745.1, read as the reverse complement.
GGAGGAGAGATGGCGAGAAGAGGAAGAAGGCGGCGTTGAGCGGATCTGTTGTAGGAGCTTGAAGCAGAGCTTCTCGTCCGGTGACCAGACCCCGTTCACGCCGAGGGAGAGGGGCGGGGTTGGGCTGCGGAGATTTGAGAGCATCTTCGGTTTGCTTCTTCATCACGGGGCTGGTGGCGCTTGGAAACGCGCGGGACAACAGTTTGATCTAAGATCCCTTTCGGCAGAAAGTTCCTCTATGAAAAAAGGAAAAATTTCTTTCCGGATTGGAGTAATATACATGTGTGTTATATCAAAATATTAAAGTAAAATTAAGGACTCCACAATAACCTCGTAATAACCTAAAAATAATCTTGGAATAACCCCGTGGTATATGAGTTTCTCTTCAATAACCCCAAAATAATTTCCGCGGCGCTATTTCAGAGTTATTGAAGTGAAATCACGAAGATTATGTCGGGGTTATGTATGAGTTATTTTAGAGTTATTGAAGTGAAATATATTGATTTCTCATCAATCATCATGAAATAACTTTCTACGGTTCCACTTCAATAACCTTAGAATAACTTTCGCAATGTAGCACACGTGATGATATATTACTGGGAATCCGCATGTAGAACTATGTTATGAGTTCGGACAAAAAATTTTTCCATGATAAAAATCCTTTCTACGCATGCATTGTTGTGTTGTTTATAACATAGTCAATTCAGATTGAGCACAAAATATATATCACCAATGTAATTTTCAATGAAATCAAAACAATCATGTTTAAAATTATAAAATAATATATTCTTTTTCTCACATCTCTCTCGCTCTCTATCTTACTGTATTGTTTGACTCTCTTTCACTTATTTTGCCCCTTTACATTCACCTTATGTTGTTGCTGAATGTTGCTTGCACATTCATTATTGCATCACTGTATCGATTCCAACATGTGAATATGTCATCATTCATATATTATATTTGAGAAGTGTATGCTTCAAAACTTGTAGTCATTGCAGCAGCTTGTTACCCCATAGTTTCATACAACTTATCTTCTACTTCACTAGAATTAAACATACAGACGAACTAGCATCATAAGTTATAACTAAGGTTGTAATCGAGCCGACTATATCATAATTCGGATTTGGCTTGGTATAATTATAAGTTATTCATGATAGAATTTGAGCTTTCATATATTATTTGTGGGCTCAAAAAACTGCAACCGCTCCCCGAAAAACTCAGTGTTTATTTTTATTTTTGATTTGCTGAGAGAGTTTTGAAGGATCGAATTTCAGAAGGCAGATTGGATTATAGATAAAACACTACCCCATAGATTTTGTCATCATTTAGCGATGACTTATGGATTCGGGGTTCGAGTTTTCCCATGGGAGTAAGCTTCTATAATTAACTACTTTTCCCGATAACGAGAGAGCACTTTCAATTAAGGCTAGTTATTAAGAATTGAAAATTTAATATTTAATAGTAGCAATATTAGGATCTAAGTCGTAAAATTCATCACTTGAAGCTTAAAGCAGATGGTAGGGGAATATAGACAAAACCTGCTCAAGATCACATGATTCTGTCATTCTGGGGCATCTTCCTTAATCTAATTGGACAAAAGGGATAGTTGACCTAGCCTGACTGAAGGATTCTTATCAGCGGTCATGGATTGCATTGTCCAAAAGATCCTTATATATTTGGGTTAGATATTTGTCTAAGTAAACAAAATTTAGTTGACCTTAGCTAACATAAGGGTTTATGACAATCAATGGTACCATTTTGATTCACAACTCAAATAGTGAAAAGTCATTGGAAAACATACAGGTTGCAGTCGTGACCATAATATAATGGTGTCATTTAGCGACAATCATTCGGTCAGATGATGCTAGTCGTAACCACTATTTTGTGGTTTCATTTAGCAGTAAAATCACACAGAAAGATGACTCGGGTCACGTCTTTACTGGCGTGCAATACTTTGATTGTGAATATATTGATACATTTGATATGACATTCGTTCCTTGTGAGTTGAAATCAATCAAAATATTGTCACCCTTGACAAATTGTTATGGAGGGTTGATGAAATTTGCTTTAAATCTCTTAGGTGATTGAATTTTACTTGGACATTTAGGTGATTACTTTTAAAATCTTGATTTAAGAAATTGACCCCTTCAGTTGAAATATTCTATCAAAACGGACGTCATTAGAGAATTGAACATTTAAAGCTTTTATATTTGAAAGGAGGGGAAATTTAACTTTGTTAGCTTAAGCTTTCCGAAGTATAAGTCATGTTGACACTTGTCCTTATAAGAAGGAGGATTTGACTAGGTGATTTGGATTTGTAAATTCTTATTTCAGGATTTAGGCATTCATTTGGTCTTACTAGACTTGTCAACTTCAGTCCTTACGAGAAGGAGGATGAGACTAGTCGGGTGGGACTTACGATCCTATCCTATAGACAAGATGACCCAATTAGCCCACACACAATTCTTGAACCTAATATTTGAGCATTCAATATATTTGGTTGGAGCACATGTGGGCTTTTAGATTTCATATATTCAAATAGTTTAAAGGGTTTATTAAGCTTTATAGACTTGCATACACTTTAAGCAATATTCTATACAATTTAATATGAAGTTTACATCAAGGAGCATATGCAAGATTTTGAAAATGTGCATAATTAATGTGCTTATTGATACGTCACCAACAAATTTTCATCATCCAACACGAATTTCGAAGCATAACACAAATAAGATGATATTTTAAACAAGAAATATTTAAATCTTGATAAAAAAAACATTCATAGCTCTAATTTCAGCAAACTTATAATCAAACTGACCGGCTCGATGAGACGGACCTAATAATATGAAAACTAGTCCAATCTGAGTCAAATCAAGCTCAGATCAAGTCATTAAACCACCTTTAGAAGATTTCTGGACACATTTGGAATGTCAAACAGATGTTGACACTGACAAGTTTATACTCGAATTGAGCGGCTCGATAAGACGAATCCAACAAGCCCAAGATCACTCAATTCCAACATCGATAAAACACTCAAATGTCCATTAAATGTGGCATGCTTGGAGGAAACTTTCTAGACCGTCCGATCAAAATGGTTGATATTCCAACATTAATTGCACCCAAAACACTATAAATAGACCCCCATCCCTCACATGAAAAAGAGCTTGAGTCTAGAGAGAGAGTCCGACGTCATGAGGAGAAGCTGCAGCTCAGCACCACAGCCGACCTCCGTCGTTAATCACTGTCGACTGTCGTCGACCACCGCCAACCTCCGATGACCACCGCCGACCGCCGTCGACCACCACCGGCCATCGTCGACCTTTGACAACCGTCATCGACTACCACTAACCACCATGGATCACCACCAACCAGACGCCGTCAGTCGACGTTGTAATTTAAAAAATATAGTTACAATTTCTCGTCTGCGAGACAATTAATTTCTGTAATCAACAATCAATAGTAGATTTTCGCAACTGAGTCAGACCCCGTGGTTTTTATCTTACGGGTTTTCCACGTAAAAACTTATGGAGTCATCATCGCTTGTTTCTCTTTCATTTGTGTGTGTGTGAACTTTCGTACAATGCTAAGACAATAGTCTGTTACTCTACCACCGCAAATTTTCTAGCACGCATCACTTATATAAACACCTTATAACATATATAGCTCAAAAGTATCTCAAATGGTACTCATCTAAGTCTTAAGAGTGGACTTACATTTCAAAACATCTCATTCGACTTAGGAGATAACCAAGAAATTCTTACAAATTTTGAAGTCATTTGGAGCTTAAAATATTTCAAAAGTATTTTGATTTTAGGTTTTGAAAAAGGAACCATCTTGTGTTCGCTAGCAGAAAGTATCGTGAATCTGGTGGCGGAAAATTTCAGGTTTTAAGAATGCTCAATATTTGAATTATGCTTCGCCCCTTTGAGCCTAAGTTTGAATAGCTCAAACTTTGAATTTATCTTTTTTAATTTAGAAGCCTGCAACTGAATAACTCAATTTCAAAATATTTTCAAGTCTTCTGAGCTTTCATTTTAAAACTGATTTTTAATATTTTTAAGCTCTTAAAGTCTTATGTTTTAAAAGCCATAATTTTGAAAATTTTAAATCCTAAAGAGATTAAATATTTAAAAGCTCGAACTTTAAAATATTTTAAAGCCTAAACACTCTAAATCTCAAAACTCTGAGACTTTAATACTTTTAAAATCCTAAGATGCTATATTTCAAGAGTTTAAATTTTCAAATTATTTTAAAATTTCAAATCATTCACATTTTATTTTTATTTCATAAGTCCAAAAATTCCAAAATTCTAACTTACTTAAAACTTTTTCATAACATTTATGTATGACTTTTTTACGGTCCTCGTTTAAGATTGTTAATATTTTTGTAGCATTCTTTGAAGAGAATCACTATTTCAACAAACGGTTGTTTGACCGGTTGCTCCCGACTCCTCCACCTACAATCAGCCATTTCAAAACAAAAAATATTTTACATAAGCCCCAATTTTTACATATTTTCATATACCACTCAATTTCTACACACTTATATACTTACATGCATGCATCTCAATTCATTTGTTTCCAGCACTTGAGAAACTCAAACCCGGGCAGAAAAACCGACAACGATGCCAAATGTGTCCGATCAGTCAGAAGCATAAAAAAACAACCCAAAACGATGCTAACAACGTTTGATTGGTCAAAAGCATAACAAAACACTGATAACGACGCCAAGAGCGTCCGATCGGTAATAGAGGCCTATGGAACGTATCCGCACCCGACAACAACAAACCCCTTGAAGGGTGCATATACGATCGTCCTGCGCCCAAATTATAAAGTTAGCACTCGATGGTGACAAGCTTTGTAAGGCGTACGTAAACGACTGTCTTGCGCTCAAATTATAAAGTTGGCACTCGACAACGACAAACTCCGCGAGGGGTGTCTAACGATCGCCAAAGGCTTATGGATTGACATCTTGCATGGACAAGCTCGAGTGCGTAAAAAATTGTCCTGGGCCCGAAGCATAAAGTTAACACTCGACAACTACAAGCTCTGTGAGGGGTGTACAACTCTAAGACTGCACCCAAATCATGAAGTTACCACCTGACAGTGAAACGCTTCACTAAGGGTGTACAACTCTAAGATTCCCCTCTGGGGCGAATAACTCTGAGACTCTCCCCTTCAGGGCGAACATCTACAAGACTCCCCTCCATGACAAACAAATACAAGACTCTCCTTCGGAGCAAGCAACTACAAGATTCCTCTCTGGGGTGAGCAACACTTGGACTTTTCCTCTGACGACCAACCTTTCCTCCGATGTTTGTCTCTTCCTCTAATGGTCGACTTTCCCTCCGACCAGCCATCAGAACCCAGACTCAACAAATGACTACAAAGATACCAGAATGAAGTGTGAAAAGTGGTTAACAGTCGACATACTCAACAACAAATTAAGTATTCAAAGTTTGTTTGATTTATAAATTTCCTTTTGCTTATTGTTGTTGACACTATCAATGAGAGAAACTTAATATGTACACTTAGAAAAGGTTTGCATGGATCTCGAGGCAATCCAATAGCCGGTCATCTCGTTTCAGTCGACCGACCTACTTGTCTCCCTTTACCACCTCACTTTAGCTGACCGACCAAACTCTTTCCGCCGGCCACCTCACTTTAGTCGGCCTACAAACATGAACATGAAAGTCTGCATCGATCTCAAGACGATCCAACTGTGTAAATAAAAAAAGACTAAAATTTTACTTGCTTTTTCTTCAAAGCATAACCAAATATGTAGTTTTTGTACCTTTTATCCCTCCTATTTTTATAAATATGAGGGTTTTATCAGGGCACCCCTTATTTGTAATATCTAATTTTATGAAATAAAATGAGTCCACAATCCCATGAACACTCCATTTTCCCAAGGTTGGGAGAAGTTTCTTCTCTCTCTCTCTCCTCCCTCATTTTTACTCTCTTGATCACCTCTTCTCGACCTAATGCTTCATTCTCTGAGCATATAAGAGGCTATTATACAAGCCTTCAACTACCTCTAATGTGCCTAGTAATTCGAGTACCCCCTCTTTAAGTCCAACTGTGATATGAATAATTTTTAATAGTTAAAATAATAATATTCTTGAGTGATATGGAAGATTTAAGTGAGCTTAACAGTNTAATTTTTAATAGTTAAAATAATAATATTCTTGAGTGATATGGAAGATTTAAGTGAGCTTAACAGTTTTTTTCTCTAAATACATAAACTTAACATAATTTTGTCAAATTTGAGAGAAGAGTTTTTCTCAGCCCCTCTAATTATCCATTATTATTTAGCCACAGACTAAAACTAACTCCCACGGACTTGTTCAGCACTTTTTCATCGTCTAAAACTAACTAATTGTCATCCCTTTTATTAAAAAATTGCATNCTAAAACTAACTCCCACGGACTTGTTCAGCACTTTTTCATCGTCTAAAACTAACTAATTGTCATCCCTTTTACTAAAAAATTGCACAGCAAATAACACGAGCGTCATGAGGTTAATAATAGAAAAGTTAAGGCGAAAAAGGCCCCTTGACTTCTGAACATGTGATTGACATCGACTTTCTCCAACAATGACGAATTGTTTGAATTTCTTTAAGTAGAAATGTTGACGGTTGTAGGGTTTCATATTAACGTCACGGACAAAAAGAAATTTGATAAAGAGAATAACATGGATTTTTTATGTAGAAAATTTAAGAGCGTAAAAATTATGGGTCCTGGACCAATTAAAATGATTCTACTATATCGATATATGTTTCATGGTTTTAACGGCCTTTGAATAGTCGAAAATAATATTAAACAAGGATGAGTGATCTACTCGACTTTTGCTTGGAGAGTGGGGGAATGTTTTGGAAAAGTGGCGGTGAGCTGATTGTTATGAAGGAAGACTGACAGTTGAAGCCGTGTGGTAGAAAATCTGATGTCATGAAATGTCTTCGGTAGCGATGGCTCGATGGTGGTGATCCAATGACAATGAATATGGTGGTTGAACAACGGTGATTTGATGACGGTGGCGGCCGGACATTAATAGTCTGGTGGTGATGACGATGTTGGCCGGGAAACGGTAGTTTGTTGATGGAGGGGCTCGACGATGCCAGTCCGGTTGTGCCGACGGTGATGGGTGGGCAACAATGGTTTTGACGACGGAGTTGGCTTGGCGTCAAAGACTGTGGTCGTCGGGAAATGGTGTTCCGGCGGTTGTGGCGGCTAGATGACGGTGGTACGATAGCAGCGACGATGGTAGCCCATGCTGATGGAGCTCGAGAGCTCTTAAGAGCAGCTTGGAGATCCTTCAGCCTTCTAGTTCAGGTTCAGGTCTCCCTTTATAATTTTTAAGAACTTCTACCCGAATATGCAATGTATATTATTTTTATTTATGAGATTATAATTGTTTTCCGTATGGATGTAAATATATGAATTTTTATGTGGGAGTTGGAATAAAAAATTATTTTAGAAAATAAAAAAATGATTTATTTTTAAACCAGTTTTTGATTTAATTAAACTTTAATCGAATCTAACGCTGAGATGGGATTATATTTAATGACTTTCAGCCGTGTTGTGATTGTGAATAATCTCCTAATCAGCAATCTGATTGATTAACTTTTTATATTGATAAACAAGTTTTAATCTGACATACAAATAAATAAATTAAATCTGTGTGAAATAGCTCAATATATAGGAAACTTTATGTTGGAAAAAAGTCCTAATTAATCTTAGTAATTTACCTTATCTATGTATATATATCTCATATATATTTATGTTGGAAAAGGGTCTCAGATATCTTAGCTTGATTAAACAAAACAAGACAGTCATCTATCTTACTGCTGAATTAGTAGAGGGGGGACTAGGTTGAGTGGAAACCGTTGGTGGAGAGGATGGAGAGGGAGTCGTGAGAGACTGGAGGATGGTTGGGGACATGGGCTTGGAGATTCAGAGGTTTTAGAGTAGAGATGGGTATAAGAAATGAATGAGGGTGTGGTGGTGAGTGGTGTGTTAATTGTGATGTGTTGATTGGGGAACTGACTCTCCGTGAAAGTGAATTGCATGAGAATAAATATTTTATTGATAATATGAAGATATTTGTAGCCTTTGTGATGTGAACTGTAATCGAGCATGTGGGTATCGGGGAAAACAGACACATCCAAAGGTACAGAGGTGTTGATATTCTAGAGGTTTATTGTGAGCGAGTTGATAGGGTATTTATTTTGAGTGGTGTAGGAAGGGAAATGGTTGATTAGGTAATTGGTTGTGAAAATTGCTTCCATCCAAAATTGAGGGGGAAGATAAGTTGTGTTGAGAAGAGTGGGTGCGATCTCAACGAGGTGTCACTGTTTACGTTTGTCAAGGTCGTTCTGTTTTTGGGTGTAAGGGTAACTAAATTGGTGTATAATTCAGATTTTGGATATATGTGTAAATTTAAGATATTTGACATTTTTGTTAAAAAGATTTTTAATATATGTGAAAATTTGTAAAATGAGATTTCAATTCAGATTTTTTTTCTTTTTTGTAGGAAAACACTAGTAAAAGTGAGAAAATGCATCAATGAAAGTAGCATAATATATGTATCCTTAAACTGAGGAATAGGGGAAATGACTCCATACATCCAAATGTAATATATCAAAAATTTTATCGATAGTAGTACCATATTAAAAAGACAACTTATGACACCTATTTTTGAGACACTCATGAAAGCAGTGATAGGTTGGGAAATCCTCAACTGTGGGATGTGTTTAGAGATGAGAGATATTACTTCTTGTGAGGGTGGCTAAGTCTATTGTGTCATGTGTCACTTGATGTAGTGAGATTGTGTTGAAGTGTAGTGACTTGACTAACTGGACTAGTCAATAAAGGGTTCTTGATGCGACAATCCTGTATGCAAAATCAGTTAGCTTAAAAAACAACATGGCAGTTGTTGTCCATAATAAGTTTTTTTAATAAAAAAAAAAAATTACAAAGAGAGGGAGCACATAAAAGAGGGGAAAGAAGCAACTTATGATCAAGAGTGGGTAAAATACCCTTACTGGTATGTGAGATGTGGGTGGCACGGCCATTTCTAATGGTGACCTTATCAATGTCATGATATGAGAGTGGTTGTTCCAAGCTCTCACTATAGGGGGTTATATGCACTACAACTCTTCTATCTAAGATCCATTTTTATTTTTGGGTGTGTGTATTAGTAGCTAAAGCTATGAGATGGGGCAGAATGGTGGGTTTATATTGAAGGTTGGCACAATGCTAACATATGGCAGCTAAGTGCCATTTCTTGTAGTAGATTTGACATGGGGGGGCATATTTTGCTTGGGTTGATTGCTATAATTGTTTATTCTCGAGGGTGTAAATTGCCTTCCATAGTTTTTTGAAGCTAACAAGATGCCTTTATTCTTTTGGGTGAGTAGAGTTGTGGGTGGAGATATCTTGTTTGCTTCATTAGCAAGATTACATTCTTCGTTGTAGAGAAGATAATATAAACCTTCAAGACTTATGGGGTTCGGTTGAGTCCTATTGCAGACTTGAACGCTTGAAAATTATGAGGAAGGCCATTTAAAATGTATAGGATAATATTTTCATTATCCACTTTAGATCCTACTGCTACTATGTTGTCATTCATGATTTTAATTGTGTTGAGATATTGTGTCATCGTGTTTGTCCCCATAAAAATATTGTGTGTTTCGTTCTTTTACTGAATTACACAAGATCCGTTGGTAGACTGAAATCTTTTTTCTAATGTGTTCAATATTATTGTGGTGCTATTAAGATGATGGTATATGAGAAGATGGAAAGAGAAATGATTGATATGATAACTGCAGTAATATTTTTATCAATTAATTGCCAAAGAAGGTAGTCTTCTATTTCCTCTTGTGATTTAATTGTTGACGAAGAGAATCTTGAGGGAATGTGAGCATGGGGATTTAAAAAGTTTTCAAAACCATTATTAGTGAGAATTTATTGAATTCACATTTTCCAAACCTGCTGGTTCTCATAAGATAAATGATGATTTGTCACGGTCTTGATGTGAGACATCAAGAACTTGAGGGAGGTGAAAATATTGATTTCTTTGATCTTGTTGAGGAATCCAAGAGATGGTAGCTATTTAGTAGAAGCAAAGTTCATTGGAGACAAAAAGTTCATTGCAAAGTAGAGAAATGGGGAGGATCATAGAGGTTGTAAACTGGGTGGTTCTGATACTATGAGAAGAGTTAAAGATTCTTTAAGACAAAAGGAAAAAAGGAGGAAAGAAATAGAGCAAAAAATAAGCCAGAAAAAAAAAATGTTTATCGGAATTAATTTTTCCACACTTTATTAATCCATGTACCCAAGTATTTATAAATAAGTTTAACGACATATTTGTAATATTTATAAAGAAACAAGAGATATACAAATAGGTAAAAAATAAAACAACTGTAGAGGAGTGGCCGACAGCGAGGGTACGGAAGCCAAGCTTAAGAGGATCGGGGCGAAAAAGCTGCTTCTTTGGACATTTCAGGTAAGATCTCTCTTACTTGTAAGTGTAAACCAAAATACGAGAGAAGTTTATACATGACATTAGAATCAATAGATCTTTGGGGGCTGGAGGCGCATATAACAAGCTAAGCNCTTGGACATTTCAGGTAAGATCTCTCTTACTTGTAAGTGTAAACCAAAATACGAGAGAAGTTTATACATGACGTTAGAATCAATAGATCTTAGGGGGTTGGAGGCGCATATAACAAACTAAGTCCAAATGCTAAAGTGGTCAAACCAAGCCCATCTGTCAAAGTGGTTTGAATAGCCCGAAGAAAACCCTCAACCAAAAAAAATCATCATTACATAAGAGAACATATGCCCATCTTTCTTTATGGCGTTGTCTGCAACCCACATCTCGATCTTTTTACCGAAACACCATGAATCGACATAATACCGTGCGAGATGTAATTATAATTCTTTTTAACTTTTTTTCCTCTCATGCATAAGTGGGGGAAGGGAGGGGGTTGACCTAAAAGAGCGGATCCACCCTCCAAATTAGTTTCTCGAACCCATTTTCCAAGTATTGCAAAAATGAAGCAAGAACACGAATCCTAGCAACATATCTACAATCTTCTTTTATACATTCCTCCTAAAAATAGGGTCTCTCTCGACTTTTATTACCTCACAGGCCGTCCTTAATAGGATTAAACAATAAGCAACTCACAGGATTAGTTTAGCATCTTTAACTCCATAGAAATTCATGTTACATTCCAACCAAATTCATAAACAAATAAATAAAAATACATTCTTAATTACATAATTAACTAAGAACCACATATATTTTTAGTCTAGNTCTTTCTTTATGGCGTTGTCTGCAACCCACATCTCGATCTTTTTACCGAAACACCATGAATCGACATAATACTGTGCGAGATGTAATTATAATTCTTTTTAACTTTTTTTCTCTCATGCATAAGAGGGGGAAGGGAGGGGGTTGTCATAAAAGAGTGGATCCCCCCTCCAAATTAGTTTCTCGAACCCATTTTCCAAGTATTGCAAAAATGAAGCAAGAACACAAATCCTAGCAACATATCCACAATCTTATTTCATACCTTCCTCCTAAAAATAAGGTCTCTCTCGGGTTTTATTACCTCACAGACCGTCCTTAATAGGATTCAAAAATAAGTAACTCACATGCTTAGTTTAGCATCTTTAACTCCATAGAAATTCATGTTATATTCCAAATTAAAAGTTTAAGAAACTCAATAAAATAAGCTTCATGACAGACAAACACAAAAAGATTACGAATTCATAACCGGTCAGTTTTTCATAAAACACTGCAATTAGCTCCGCTGTAGCTGCATGCTGAACAGCCTAATTAGCCATTATAATAATCAGCAAAACGCGCAAGTAGATTAAGACATGTCATGAAATTTATTTGACTGGGAATGGGTTAATATGTAGAGCCAAACTAAAGTTTATAAAATGTTGGAATCTCATTTCATCCATAACCACACAATCACATCCCATAATGACTCCAAAATTGGCTTTTTGCAGAAAAAAATTGAATTTCAATGGCCTTGTAAAATAAATCTTCATTAGACAACAANATGTTGGAATCTCATTTCATCCATAACCACACAATCACATCCCATAATGACTCCAAAATTGGCTTTTTGCAGCAAAATATTGAATTTCAATGGCCTTGTAAAATAAATTTTCATTAAACAACAAAAGTGCAAACCTTATAAATATAAGTTTCCGTCAGCTTTTTCCTGAGAAAAAGCGTAAGCAAAGACGAAGGCGTTGGGTTCAATTGTCATATGTCCTGGCCTTGTCCATGAATCAATTGAGAGTTTCAGAAAATTTCTACGTGTTTGATGTGATTGGGGTGGCTTTTGCAAAAAAAAAAAGAGTTTGAAAATTCAAATGAAAATTTGTGTAAATAGGAAATTAAGCATTTAAGTNCTTGTCCATGAATCAATTGAGAGTTTCAGAAAATTTCTACGTGTTTGATGTGATTGGGGTGGCTTTTGCAAAGAAAAAAGAGTTTGAAAATTCAAATGAAAATTTGTGTAAATAGCTGATTAAGCAATTAAGCAGAAAACATAAAGGCATAATTTTTTTATGAGCTTGAGTGTTACTTTTTAGTTTGAAGTAAGAAGATAATGGCAAAAATATATGATATTTAAACATAAATTTAAACCTATTAATGTTTAAGAAATAATATGTGGTGTTATTTTCTTTTGGGCTGTTTAAATGTTTCTTACCTTCAAACACTATCGGGATAAAATATGAATTTTTAATAAATAACAAATGAAGACATATAAAAAGAGTAAATACAACATGGACAATAAATATAAGACATATAATTTTATGTAAATTGATGAGAACTACTCATATATGAATTAAATAATTCTATTGGGCTTCAAAAGAGATATATCATATTTTTTCTTCATACATAAATANATAATATGTGGTGTTATTTTCTTTTGGGCTGTTTAAATGTTTCTTACCTTCAAACACTATCGGGATAAAATATGAATTTTTANTTTAAGCAGAAAACATAAAGGCATAATTTTTTTATGAGCTTGAGTGTTACTTTTTAGTTTGAAGTAAGAAGACAATGGCAAAAATGTATGATATTTAAACATAAATTTAAACCTATTAATGTTTAAGAAATAATATGTGGTGTTATTTTCTTTTGGGCTGTTTAAATGTTTCTTACCTTCAAACACTATCGGGATAAAATAAGAATTTTTAATAAATAACAAATGAAGACATATAAAAAGAATAAATACAACATGGACAATAAATATAAGACATATAATTTTATATAAATTGATGAGAACTACTCGTATATGAATTAAATAATTCTATTTGGCTTCAAAAGAGATATATCATATTTTTTCTTCATACATAAATATGGTTTAAAGTAATATATATAAGTTATGGCCTGTTAGCGGAGCAGTCTCTTTGAAGTTCGTAAGTCCTCTCAAGTGAAGGGTTCGAATCCCTCTCTGTTCAGTTTGCCAGTAGTCAGNTGTTTAAGAAATAATCTGTGGTGTTATTTTCTTTTGGGCTGTTTAAATGTTTCTTACCTTCAAACACTATCGAGATAAAATAAGAATTTTTGATAAATAACAAATGAAGACATATAAAAAGAGTAAATACAACATGGACAATAAATATAAGACATATAATTATATATAAATTGATGAGAACTACTCATATATGAATCAAATAATTATATTTGGCTTCAAAAGAGATATATCATATTTTTTTCTTCATACATAAATANTGCTAGAAAATTAACGGCGATAGAGTAACAGATAATCATCTTAGCGTTGTACGAAAGTTCAACACACACACATATGAAATAGAAGCAATCAGTGATGACTCCAAAAATTTTTTCATGGAAAACTCGTAAGGGAAAAACCACAGGGGTCTAACCCAGTTGCAAAATCTACTATTGATTAATGATTTNTATATATATATATATATATATATATATATATATATATATATATATATATATATTGATGCGTGCTAGAAAATTAACGGCGATAGAGTAACAGATAATCATCTTAGCGTTGTACGAAAGTTCAACACACACACAGATGAAATAGAAGCAATCGGTGATGACTCCAAAAGTTTTTATATGGAAAACTCGTAAAGGAAAAACCACAGGGGTCTGACCCAGTTGCAAAATCTACTATTGATTAATGATTACAAAAATCCCTTGTCCCACAGACGGGAAATTGTAACTATATTTTTCATATTACAACGTCAATTGACGGCGTCTGGTTAGTGGTGATTGATAATGGTTAGTGGTGGTCGACAAAGGTCGACGATTGTGGTGGGTGGTGGTCGACGATGATTAATAGTGATGTTGAGCTGCAACTTTTTCTCAAGGCATCCGACTCTCTCTAGACTTCAACTCTTCTCATCTGATGGGTGGGGGTCTATTTATAGTATTCCGGGTGAAATTAATACATAAATATGAATCATTTTGATCGGACGGTCTGGAGAGCTTCCTCCGATCAAACAACTTTTAATGGACGTTTGAGTGCTTTAACAAAGTCAAAATTGCACAATCATGGGCTCGTTGAATTCGTCTTGTTGAGACTTGAATCAACTATAAAGTTGACGGTTTCGACAAACGTTTGACCTTCCAAATGTGTCCGCAAATCTTTCAAGAATGGTTTGATGACTTGATCTGGGCTTGATTTTACTCGGATTGGAATAACTTTGATATCTTTAGGTTATTCTCATCGAGCCGATCAGTTTGACTATAAGTTTGTTGAAATCAGAGCTCTGATTGAGTTTTTATCAATATTTGAATATCACTTGTGAAAATATTATCTTGAGNTTTTCATATTACAACGTCAATTGACGGCGTCTGGTTAGTGGTGATTGATAATGGTTAGTGGTGGTCGACAAATGTCGACGATTGAGGTGGGTGGTGGTTGACGATGATTAATAGTGATGTTGAGCTGCAGCTTTTCCTCAAGACATCAGACTCTCTCTAGACTTCAGCTCTTCTCATCTGATGGGTGGGGGTCTATTTATAGTATTCCGGGTGAAATTAATGCATAAATATGAATCATTTTGATCGGACGGTCTGGAGAGCTTCCTCCGATCAAACAACTTTTAATGGACATTTGAGTGTTTTAACAAAGTCAAAATTGCACAATCATGGGCTCGTTGAATTCGTCTTATTGAGACTTGAATCAACTATAAAGTTGACGGTTTCGACTAACGTTTGACCTTCCAAATGTGTCCGTAAATCTTTCAAGAATGGTTTGATGACTTGATCTGAGCGTGATTTTACTCGGATTGGAATAACTTTGATATCTTTAGGTTAGTCTCATCGAGCCGATCAGTTTGACTATAAGTTTGTTGAAATCAGAGCTCTGGTTGAGTTTTTATCAATGTTTGAATATCACTTGTGAAAATATTATCTCGAAATCGGTGTAATGCTTCGAGATTTTTGTCGTATAATGAAAATTTGTTGGTGACATATATATAT
>JXCR01137744.1:87831-105252 GCA_002079205.1 Phalaenopsis hybrid cultivar | reverse complement strand
GGATTACTCACTGGAGAAAAGGTTGTAAGGATACCGGCCGAACAAAAGATGAGTCTTTTGTTCAATCTCTGCGCAAAATAGTATTAGGTGGGGAGAATTATGGTTCTAGGCCTGGTTTGAGTGTAGATATCTGCAGTGAAAGCAGGCGTTGTTAGTTTTTGAGATTGTGGAACATATTTCTGATGACCTTTTACCTATAGTTATCTCTCATAATGGAGAAGAGCCAAAAGCAGTGCGTGCTGTGTTAACCAGCTCAGAAGAGGATAAAAAAGCTCTCTTGACAGAAATTCAGAATCTGGAAGATGAGAAGATCTCAAACTCAGAGGATTCCGACATGTCATTGATTTGATATCAAGTTCTCACAAAACAATAGTTTCCCACAGTTGTCTGCATGAATTTACATTCATTCATCAGAAGTTTCTCGGCCCATTGCCGGCTACCCTGTCAGAATTCATGTACTCGTTGAGGTTACTGTTCTCCAATGTGGTTGATCTTAATCATTTATTGAAGGAGTTTGGGCCTTTGAGGAAAGCAAAGAATATCCCAAGCGCCCTCAGCTATTTAAAAGACAGTATTTTGCGACAGTAGAACTTGAAGTTCCCCTGCAAGCTGAAGATGCGAACCAGTGCCATGGAAACAATGTTCTGAACTGAATATATTGTTGAAGAATGCTCCTTCTAGCCGAACAAAACTTGAGCTTTCCACTTGAATGAAAGATTATGCAAACATTTTCAATCCTGCATTTGTGTGGTGAGACTGGCTTGCGGATTGATACTACCAGGAGAGTGGGTAAAACCTGAACTGTTGTAGTTTTTGGGAGGAAGGGTTCTGCTGAGACATTAGTTAAGGACATGGGTTCATTTGACACTATTTCTGGTGTTTTAAGAGAGATGGTTGTGGAAGGGTTGAGGGCAGCAGGATATGATCCTACAAGAAGGTCTGTAGATTGGGCCTTTGGGAGGGAGACTTGGCTGATTCAATGGAAGTTGCTTTGGCTGATACTGTGGAAGAAGATCTTTGTTCATTATCCAGGACAAATACTAATGAGATTAATTGGAACAGTGAGATGATGATTGATCTAAATGATCTTTGGTAATATATTNGATGATGAAACTGGCTTGCGGATTGATACTACCAGGAGAGTAAGCACAGATAACATACTCTTCTTATGGGGATTTGATGGTGTTATTTCTGCTATGGAGCTTAAAAATCGTCTTTTGCAAATCCATCCAGTGTTTTCAGAAGATTTTGATGTTTTATTTGCGGATAAATCCTGCGCTGTTGTAGTTTTTGGGAGGAAGGGTGCTGCTGGGACATTAGTTAAGGACATGGGTTCAGTTGACATTATTTCTGGTGTTTTAAGAGAGATGGTTGTGGATGGGTTGAGGGCAGCAGGATATGATGCATACAAGAAGGTCTGTAGATTGGGCCTTTGGGAGGGAGACTTAGCTGATTCGATGGAAGTTGCTTTGGCTGATACTGTGGAAGAAGATCTTTGTTCATTATCCAGGACAAATACTAATGATATTAATTGGAACAGTGAGATGATGATTAATCTAAATGATCTTTAGTAATATTTTACTCAATAATTAGCAAAACAGCAGTTTTTAACAGTTATATTAGCTTTTCATTAGTCCTGTGGCAACAATTCAGTTTTATGGATGAATTTTCTCATTGTTAGAGCTATGAAATAACTTCAGAGGAGTATCATTTCATTGTATGTTGTGTATTGCATCACTTGAATTTTTATTCTGAAACTTGCTTGGTTCTGAATCTTTAAAATATTGTCACATTCATTCGTTATATTTTAGTTTTTTCTTGTTTATGTTCGTTTCAATCCAGTTACTTGTGGCCTGTCTTCATCGCCAAGATGGAGGAAAGTAGCCTATAGAACCATCAATATCATAATGGATGATTATTAAGGTTTTGGCTTGACATAGGACATAAATAGGCCCCATTTTGTTGAAAATAATGGTAATGGAAGTACTTTTGGTGTGAAGATGGAGCCATTATATGCGATATTGATAATGATCAATTGGACATTTTGAAAATAGAATTTTGGAGGGATTATCTATTGCTATTATTCTTATGATAGATGAACAAATTGGTGTGAACTTTATCTATGAGTTTAGGTTTATTAATTTTATATTCATGATAGGAATCTTATAGGGAAAATATGAGGTTGTGCATTAATTATAAAGAGTTGAATGAGCTACTTGTTATTATGTAGAACTTGATTATGTAGATCATTTGTCAACGGAGAGCTCTCAATTTCATCAATTAAGCTTCACAGTGAATTTCGGGGGGGAGGGTGGAGGGGCAACTCGCTCTATTATTGTTTTTACCTTGTACATAGTGCCTTGGAGCTGTATCTGCAACGTTATAGTATCAGTGTTTAGTGCTATTATATTAGTGCCGAGCACTATCTTTGCAGCGCCGCAACACTACTATGGGTAGAAAATTTATGCTGAAACTAAGATGTTGATTTGGGTCAGCGGGTCGGGTTCGTGCCTGACCTGAACATGGCTCGACCTGAATCCGGGTCAACTTGAACCCAACTTTAATAATAAGTAGGTCAAAAAACTCAACTTGAACCTGACCCAAAAAATATCTGGGTTAACCTTAACCCAAATTTTTTCAGTCGAGATTGAGTCATGTAAGTGAGTCTGGTCAATTTTTGACACCTAGGGATGTCAATTTGGGTCTGCGAGTCAAGCACGGGTCTTGACCTGAAAATGACCCGACTCGAATTGGGTCAACTCAAACCCGAACTGAATAATAAGTGGGTTGAAAAACTCAACCTGGACCCAACATAAAAATATTCCGGTCAACCTTAACCTCAATGTTTTGAGTTAAGTTCGAGTCATGTTGGCGTGTCAGATTAATTTTTGACACCCCAAGAGCATGATCACATTTTTATGAAACGAGAGTCCATTTTAGGCGGTTCTTCCTGCTATTTTCTTGGTTGGATTTCGAATTCTCTCGTGCAAGGAGTAGAGTACAAGTGTCATTGTATGTCAAAAGTGTGAAGAGATATGAGTGTGACATAATTTATACTATTCTCCTCTTTTTTCTTCGTAGTGTATTTTTTGATATGGAGTGGTTTCTTGATTTTTTTCTTGTTCTCAGGTATTTCCAAGTTAAATTTGGTGTCTTAAAATTCAAGAGTGATATGATGCCTAAGATTATTTTTTCAATTTTAATATGGTCGTTATGAATTTTTGGTGATGTCGTATGAACTGATTACCACTTTTTCTTCTCTTATGAACGTTATACATAGAGTTTTTAAATTTTGTTTAGAATATTATATGATTGTTTTTTCTAATGATCTTTTAATTTACTCTAAAAGTGAAAATGAACATGCCTAATATCATAGAGCAGCATTTAATATTTTTGTAGAAGAATATGTTTTATGCAAACTTTTGTAAACTGAGTTTTGGCATTGAGGGTCCTCTTTGTTACTATGTTGTTAATATAGTTGGCCTTTTTACTAATCTTGCCATGATCAGGACAAAATATTGGATTGATGGAGGTTAAACATTGTCATAGGGAGAACGATGTTGATGCTTCTTTCTCTAGGACACAAATTGTTCCTAAACCCTCACTTGACTTGATGAACTCTCTGTGCCACTTCATCCATTATCTCAAGTTTATGATACCTTGGCCTTCAAACGGAGGAATGACTAGTCCTCTTTACTCGCCTTCTCAACAGTTCTTCGTTACCCAAGTCATATCGACTCTGTCACTTCCTCTTTTAAAAGGGGCTCTATCTTGGTCATATTATTCAAATTAGCTGAGTTTGAGTGAGCCCTGACTTAGCTCATATTCGGCTCGTTCGNAGTTCTTCGTTACCCAAGTCATATCGACTCTGTCACTTCCTCTTTTAAAAGGGGCTCTATCTTGGTCATATTCTTCAAATTAGCTGAGTTTGAGTGAGCCCGGACTTAGCTCATATTCGGCTCGTTCGAAATTAATTATGTTTTAAATTGGCTCGTGTAAGAAATTATTCGTGAATAGTTTGTTTGTGTTCGACTTGATTTACATATTTTTATTAAGAAGTTTCAAAGGAACCCGAATATTAAATAGGTTTGGTTGACCCGAACCTGCTCTGAATATTAAGTAGGTTAAAAGTTTGGCCTAAACATAACCCTCCTTCAACCCGACTGACCCGTAACATACACATAATAATTAGCTGAGTAAAATTCGAGTTAATTTAAAGCGAAGTTTGGGCCAGCTTCGGGTTGGTTTGTCAAATTCGAGTCAATTTTGAGTTGGAGGGTCAACCTGAACCCTACTAAAAAAAAGATAAGCATAATCGGTCAAATTTGTGCTCAATTATGTGTTTTTTTTTTTTTCTTCNTAATTAGCTGAGTAAAATTCGAGTTAATTTAAAGCGAAGTTTGGGCCAGCTTCGGGTTGGTTTGTCAAATTCAAGTCAATTTTGAGTTAGAGGGCCAACCTGAACCCTACTCAAAAAAAAAGATAAGCATAATCGGTCAAATTTGTGCTCAATTATGTGTTTTTTTTTTCTTTTGTTCTAATGACCGGGAGCTTAACTAGTTGTAATCTGTTCTACCGTTACGTGCAACTGGTATATTTGTGGGGGATACAGTTTTAGCTTCCATGTTTGTATATTTTCCCATCTTTTCCATTTTTCTTGCTCTCTGAATCCCTTTTTGTTTGATAATTTCCATTTGCTTAAANTTTCCCATCTTTTCCATTTTTCTTGCTCTCTGAATCCCTTTTTGTTTGATAATTTCCATTTGCTTAAAGCTGCTTTGAGACCATTTTTGTTAGTATTTTTTTGTTTCTATTTTTAAAATATATTTGTATAGCATTGATAGGACTCCTACAAATTTTCATCATCTGTCACGTATCTTGAGACGTGACACGGATCTCAAGGTAACCTATTGAACAAGAAATATTCAAAACTCGATAAAAAATCATCAAAAGCTCTTATTTCAACAAACTTACAGTCATAATTGCCAGTTCAACTTGACAGACCCGATGAAATCAAAATTAAGCAAATCCGAGTTAAATCAAGTTCAGATCAAGTCATTAAACTACTTTAAAAAGTTTTCTAGCAATACATAGAAGGTCAAACGAATGCCAATGTAGCAAACTTATAGTTGAATCGAGCGTCTCAACATGACAAATCAAAGAGCTCAAAATTGCTCAATTTCGACATCATTAAGGCACTCAAATGTCCATCAAACACAGTCTGATCGAAGGAAGCTCTTTGGATCGTCCGATTAAAGTGGTTTATATTTCTGCAATAATTGTACTTAGAATATTATAATTAGAACCCCACCCCTCTCATGAGGGAGAGAGGATTTTGAGATCTGAGGAAATGTTCAAAGCTTTTAGAAGAAGCTGAAGTCGAACACCCCCACCTCCGACTATCGTCAACCACCCCTGACCACAATCGACCATTGCGGCTGTCATCGATCACCGCCAACGACAATCGACCACCATCGACCGGACGCTGCCAATTGCTTTCGGTTGACCCCCATTCCTAGCAACAAATTCGTTTGCACGCCGACGTTGTATCTTGGGGTACCTAGTAAGCCTTTCTAGCCTATGGGACAAGTCGTTGCAACTGCAATCATTTTTTTATAGTGAAACTTATTAGCAGGGTTATTCCCCGTGGTTTTTCTCTTTCCAGGTTTTTCACATAAAAAACATCCGGTATCATTATTAGTTGCTTTCTCTTTCTTAAGTGTTTGTTGAATCTTCGTATTATGTTAAGATAACAATCTGCTACTCTAATGCGGCAAATTTTCTAGCATGCATCAAACACNAGAAGAAGCTGAAGTCGAACACCCCCACCTCCGACTATCGTCAACCACCCCTGACCACAATCGACCATTGCGACTGTCATCGATCACCGCCAACGACAATCGACCACCATCGACCGGACGTTGCCAATTGCTTTCGGTTGACCCCCATTCCTAGCAACAAATTCATTTGTACGCCGACGTTGTATCTTAGGGTACCTAGTAAGCATTTCTAGCCTATGGGACAAGTCCTTGCAACTGCAATCATTTTTTTATAGTGAAACTTATTAGTAGCGTTAGACCCCGTGGTTTTTCTCTTTTCAGGTTTTTCACATAAAAAACATCCGGTGTCATTATTAGTTGCTTTCTCTTTTATAAGTGTTTGTTGAATCTTCGTATCATGTTAAGATAACAATCTGCTACCTAATGCCGCAAATTTTCCAGCACGCATCAAACACATTTTTTTTTTTTTGACTATATTTGTTTTATTTTAACTAAAATAGATGATTCAATTTGCATGTTCATCAATTTTGGGCCCCAGAAGACCGCACATGTCAATAATCCAGTTTGAGGATTATTTGAGATGAGTATGTAGACATTAAGGTAATTGCTTTTCTAGTGAAATAGGTGAAAAAAAGGAGTATTTTGCCCAAGCAATACAAAGCCTGATTGTTTTTAAAGTTAAACGGTTATAAGTTATAACATATCACACATATTTTATTTAAAATAAAAATATAAATTACATAAAATAAAAATAGAGAATAAAAAATCAAGCTATGTCCCTTTAACGTTAAGACTAAGACGTGTGTTTGAGCTAGGCCAAAAATATCTCATCAATCCAAAAAGTAAAAAAAAAATAAAAAAATAAAAATAAAAATAAAAATAAAAAAAATAAAACTTATCTCAAACGACCCCGAAAAAATAAAAATTTACATCACTCTCTAATCTTCGATTTTCATGAAAAATAGATTATATCCCTCCTTTTTTCTCNTTATTTAAAATAAAAATATAAATTACATAAAATAAAAATAGAGAATAAAAAATCAAGCTATGTCCCTTTAACTTTAAGACTAAGACGTGTGTTTGAGCTAGGCCAAAAATATCTCATCAATCCAAAAAATAAAAAAAAAATAAAAAAATAAAAATAAAAATAAAAATAAAAAAATAAAACTTATCTCAGACGACCCGAAAAAATAAAAATTTACATCACTCTCTAATCTTCGATTTTCATAAAAAATAGATTATATCCCTCCTTTTTTTCTCTTTTTTTTTTTTTAACTCTTTCAGATTAAGGAGTATGATATGGGCATAATATATTATAATAGCCCATGTTCTCATGAGGTCCATTTATTGTCTCATTCATACTTTTTGGACTAGTTGGTCATTATCATTGATTTTCTTCGGTGACCCAATTCAATCCTTATCTCAGCCTACTTTCAATGGCTTTAATGGAGTTATCTCAGTATGGCATGGGCCTTTATGCCTTAGGATGGCCACCTCTATCCAAATCACACTTTGGCTTCTTAATGAACAAGACGAACCAAACATCATCTTGTTTAGCTTCATCTTTTACTGGTCCAAGTTTTAAAATCTTGATCGACCATGCCNCCAAACATCATCTTGTTTAGCTTCATCTTTTACTGGTCCAAGTTTTAAAATCTTGATCGACCATGCCTTTTTTACTTTAAATATTTAGCTTTTTATTCAATATTTTGCATGTGAAATATATAATATATCAGCAATTAATATAAAAAACATAGAATGAATCCTCAAATAAAGAGCGATGAGAACGAACGATCATGATTTCATTGCAGGCCTCCAGCCAATGAATCAACACCGTCTGAGTGAAAACATCTGGTTCGGTCGATCCAATGACCGAGTTTCGATCTTCCATCATCCCAAAGGATTAAGAGATCAAGGTAGCCCTAATTTCCTTAGCAATCATCAAGTTAATGAATCTACATTAATTTTGAACTACAAATGAGTATGCATAAAAAAATGNAGGTAGCCCTAATTTCCTTAGCAATCATCAAGTTAATGAATCTACATTAATTTTGAACTACAAATGAGTATGTATCAAAAATGAAAAAAAAATTGTTGATTTACAAATCAGGCTCCTAATAATTCGATGCAAATATGATTAATTACTCAAACAAAGTAAACCTAATTTATGCCACATATGTGCATTAATTAGGAGGGAGTCCATGTTTTTTCTTCCACTGAAATTCAGCACATGGGGCTTTAATGTCTCCCCTCAAGTCTTACCTCCCAATGCCGAACTAATATAATAAGCTGATGGTCGCAGCAANGGGGCTTTAATGTCTCCCCTCAAGTCTTACCTCCCAATGCCGAACTAATATAATAAGGTGATGGTCGCAGCACACTCATCAAACTATATTATTTTGGAGACTTTTCTTGCCATTGGTTCGTTGTTTGTTTATGCAATAAAATAGGCTCTTTTAGGTTGTTGACTCTCTTTATTATTACTATTATACTACTATTTTGGGTATTTACATGCATGCCACGCCATTATTATGTATTTACATCTCTAACACCAAAACATTCATATTTTACGTCCATACCACTCATATCNTCTTTTAGGTTGTTGACTCTCTTTATTATTACTATTATACTACTATTTTGGGTATTTACATGCATGCCACGCAATTATTATGTATTTACATCTCTAACACCAAAACATTCATGTTTTACGTCCATACCACTCATATGCATATACAATCACTACCTTTATAAAAATTCACTGATATATAAGTGTGAGTATTGAAATTTTGCATATACATAAGAACTGTGCCGTATTTATGTAAGTTTTAATTCTCTTATTTTTATTAGGGGCATTTACATACATGCCGCTCGAGTCTTGTGTATGTACAAATCTAACACATATACTTCAATTTTTACATTTACATCAGCTAGATTTTGATATTGCATAAAAATTATCATTATATTAACCCACCAAAAAGTGGCATGCATCTATTCAAACATAGGTAATGCGGTACATATGTAAAAATTGAGATTTTGATAGTAGTTATGTAAATACATAAGAATTATTCGGCATGCATGTAAATTTTTCTTATTAATTATTTTGCAGTTTTTTTTTTTTTCAAAATAATTAGTCCTTCTTTTGGAGAAATTAGAGCCTAAAATTTAATATGCATGATTCAAATTTTAGACACTAGTAAATGAGCCAAAATAGTTAGTTTTTTTTTTTTTTTAATTTCATTTTTATTTTTTTCTTCTTAGTGGGCCAGCTGAACTATTACCAAAATAGTAATAGCCATCTTTGCAAATAAAAGTTTCGTGGGCTGCTATTTGACCTCAATCATGTACGGAACGATGTTTATCCACTTCAAGTTATATATCTACATATATATATAGATAGATAGATGGATATGAGCCATTGACGTAGTGCTGGAGGAAAGTTAACTATTTAGGGGTGTGGTTGTTAGGGCATCATATCATAGGCTCAATTGCATTTAAAGGCAAGGATAACGTGAAATTTTGGCCATAGATGGGAACACGTGGCGAAAGCTAGGCCGTTGGATTGGGTGATGTCATGGTTGCTTTAACTTAGTCACAAATGCATGGGAATATGGTTACAACCAGAGGAGATAATATGGGTGAGGAAGGTCGGTCTTTTTACCCATTTTTGCAAGATTTCTCCTACCCTTTTTCACGTAGAAACGTTTTTTTTTTTTAAAGGATCATTAGGTCCCTAAAAGGGTCATTAGCTGCGTATAGCTACTCTTGAGTAGGGGTGTCAAAAATTAAATCGTCATGCCAACACGATTCAAACTCGGTCCGAAAAGTTGGGTTAGGGTTTAGCTAAGTATTTTTCGAGTCAAGTTCGGTTTAAAGAATTCAACCCGTTTATTATTTGGGTTGGGTTCGAGTTGAGCATGAAAAACCAAACATGACCCGAATAAGCACGAAAATTCGGGTCGGGTTTAAGTTTGTTGGTCAAGCTCGAGTTTGGGTAGGATTCGGTTCTTAGTTTTCTGTTTATTATTTGGGTCAGATCTGGTTGACCTTATTCAAAACGGATCATTTTCAGGTTAGATTCAAACCTGACCCACTGACCAGAATTGACGCCCCTACTTAGGGGAAGCACATCACAATAAAGGAATTATTATGTGTGGTGACCACATATCTAGATGGGCCGCCATGTAATCCACGACATTGTGGCCACAACTGGACCATCATTTTATTATTGTTTTTATTAAATGTTATTTCTCTAGAAGTGCCGAATTTAAATTCATGCAATTGATGCAANGCTGCGTATAGCTACTCTTGAGTAGGGGTGTCAAAAATTAAATCGTCATGCCAACACGATTCAAACTCGGTCGGAAAAGTTGGGTTAGGGTTTAGCTAAGTATTTTTCGAGTCAAGTTCGGTTTAGAGAATTCAACCCGTTAATTATTTGGGTTGGGTTCGGGTTGAGCATGAAAAACCAAACATGACCCGAATAAGCACGAAAATTCGGGTCGAGTTTAAGTTTGCTGGTCAAGCTCGAGTTTGGGTAGGGTTCGGTTCTTAGTTTTCTACCCGTTTATTATTTGGGTCAGATCTGGTTGACCTTATTCAAAACGGGTCATTTTCAGGTTGGATTCAAACCTGACCCACTGACCAGAATTGACGCCCCTACTTAGGGGAAGCACATCACAATAAAGGAATTATTATGTGTGGTGACCACATATCTAGATGGGCCGCCATGTAATCCACGACATTGTGGCCACAACTGGACCATCATTTTATTATTATTATTATTAAATGTTATTTCTCTAGAAGTGCCGAATTTAAATTCATGCAATTGATGCAGCCTTAATTAAGACCTAAAATCTTGAAAACAACATTTATTTATTTTTTAATTCATCAACTTTATCTAATTCAGACTTTTTGCTTCCTAAAGCATGTTTATGAATGGAACTTGCTGAGTGGAAACCACACGAACTTCATCGCCTTTCCTCAAGACTTTGCTGAACGAATAGGATTTCTCCAGTCATCTCCACTGACGAACTCTTCCCCATCAATGTTCCTAAAACTGCTGAAAAAGGCTAATCTGATCCATCGGACGGCCGAGATTGCTTCGACCCCCCATATTATTTTTGAATGATTTACTCACATGCCATTCAATTCTTATGTATTTACGTATCTTACACCTAAACTTCTCTCGTCGTTCCCCCTCCTTAAATATTTGACTTCATTTTATAAGTCTTGGGTCTCTTTTTATTATGATACAAAATTTAATAGTAAGTAAAAAATAAATAATTGTACGTAATGTTATGTCGTATTATGCAGCTTTAAATCATACTCTACAGTTTTATGCCACGTCATTTCATATAATTGATCAAACCCCGTAGCTTGGTAGATGAACTTGACAAATGGACACCTTAGCAGCTTGGCAGATGATCATGGTTGCTCGACAACTTGATAACTTGACAGTGAGTTTGACTACATGACAGCGTGACAAGTGACCTTGGCAACACAACAAATTGGCAATTTGACAGGTGAACTTGACAAGTTGATAGTTTNAACTCGAACATGACTTGTATAACCTGTTTAACATAAGGAATAATAACTATTAGACTAAGAGTTAAGTCAATTTTGAGTCAATCTCTGGTGAAATCCATGTGGACATGTCGTTGATTTCAAGTCAACTTAGGGGTGGTGGGTCAATTTTGGGTCATTTTTGGGTTGGAGGGTCAACTTAAATCTAAATACGAATCCGACCTGAAAAATTAAGCGGGTTAAGATTTTTATCCCAAACCTGACCCAAAATTTATACGGGTCAACCCGAACACAAAAATTTTGAGTTGGGTTCGGGCCAAGTTGGTATGTTAGGTCAATTTAATGTGACTCAATTCATCTATTGTTGTTTAATAAATATCACATTGATTGATCAAGAAATTTGGCTTAAGTAGGTTTGATGCATGATAAATTATGAGTACTTTATGTTAATGGATGGAGATGGCTAATATTTTCATGNATAAGGAATAATAACTATTAGACTAAGAGTTAAGTCAATTTTGAGTCAATCTCTGGTGAAATCCATGTGGACGTGTCGTCGATTTCAAGTCAACTTAGGGGTGGTGGGTCAATTTTGGGTCATTTTTGGGTTGAAGGGTCAACTTAAATCTAAATACGAATCCGACCTGAAAAATTAAGCGGGTTAAGATTTTTATCCCAAACCTGACCCAAAATTTATACGGGTCAACCCCGAACACAAAAGTTTTGAGTTGGGTTCAGGCCAAATTGGTATGTTAGGTCAATTTAATGTGACTCAATTCATCTATTGTTGTTTAATAAATATCACATTGATTGATCAAGAAATTTGGCTTAAGTAGGTTTGATGCATGATAATTTATGAGTACTTTATGTTAATGGATGGAGATGGCCAATATTTTCATATTAAAGTAATTAAAAAATTATAATTCCAAAGCTAATTACTTGAAGATTTAAATAAGAAAATGGTGGAAGCTTTCAAATTGTGGCAAGATTCGATAACATCCTCAAGTCTAAGCTAAATAGTTACTCTCCTTGTAATTCACTCCATTGTATCCACATTTTATTCATTCTTTCAGCTATACCAATATTTTAAGGAACGTAAATTCATTGTATGTTGTTTAATGATCTACAATTTTTAAAGGCAATAGGATTATGTTTGTTTATGTGTTGGTTAGATTTATGTTAAATAACTAATGAATGATATAATCAAAAGAAGTCAAGAGGAAGGCATTCACTCTCCTCTATAATTTATGTTAGCTCCAGCATACAACAATAACCTTAATTGAGCAAATTAGTGACGATATCGCTTGATTCCTTAGAAAAAGACTATATGTCGCACTGCATGTGGNACCTTAATTGAGCAAATTAGTGACGATATCGCTTGATTCCTTAGAAAAAGACTATATGTCGCACTGCATGTGACGAAACTCACTTGAAGAGAACAACTCTTATCCTATTTACTCCAGTATTAAAAGATAAAACTTTAAAAATTAAAATTATGATGAATAAATTATATTAAAAATTCTTATATGAAAATTTTATATGAAATATAATCCATGATGGATCATCTCTGCTTTATTTCTTCACATAGAAAATACGTTTAATATGTTAAAGATCAAAACAACCCAAAATGAAAAGAGGCTAAATAAATGTTACATTATACTAGAAATTTTGCTAGTCAAATCTCTACTGAGTTTCAGGTTTTACTTATCTTACAATCTTCTCAATTACACGTATAAGCAAGGTTCACATCAATAAAATAGAAAATATCTTGAGGATGATTTAGATATCCTAGGCCTTTACAAGTATCTTCATAAATTGGGTCCTTATCATTAGAAAGATGATAAATTTATTATATCAAATTTATATGATAACATTTGTTAAATTTAAAACCTCTAACTATGTATTGTTATACAATTTCTTCTCATGAATGATTCATAGTATCACAAGTTCTTTGGAAGAAGTGTAATGCAATTTTGAGCTTTAGTCCTATAAAAAGAGAAGGATTCTTCCCTTTACATTTATTGATAGCAACTATAAGCTCTTACATAATAAGCTTGAGGTGTTAGAGCTGAATCAAATGATTGAGATTCTACCAAATGAAAGAAGATTTGGTGGCTAACCAAGCAAATAAGAATTTTTGTAGTGTTTAAATATAATTTTACTTATAAAATTTATTATTATGTTAGAAAATCAATTAAAAATAGGAATTAAATTGCATTAATTCAAGAAAATAAATATTATTTTATAAAATAAATTCATATGTTTGAAATCATGTTTTAAAAGTTATTTTGTTTACTATGTTCTTAAAAATTCATTTAGAAGATTTTAAAAATAAAATACATATTTTTTTATTAAACTTTGTATGATTTCACCATAAATATAAATTAAATTATTTGTTATTTTATCCCTTAAAGCGAACGAAAAAATTATTTGAAATTTTAATCAATTTTATTAAATATATAACGAGTTAATATTATAGTTATTCACAATCGTTAAAAAGATTTATATCAATAAATACATNAATACATATTTTTTTATTAAACTTTGTATGATTTCACCATAAATATAAATTAAATTATTTGTTATTTTATCCATTAAAGCTAACAAAAAAAAATATTTGAAATTTTAATCAATTTTATTAAATATATAACGACCTATATCAAGTTAAAATTAGAGTTATTCACAATTGTTAAAAAGATTTATATCAATAAATACAGATTGACATATATTGTGGGCATTATTGATGGCAATCAAAGATCTCATTGTTAATGGTAGGCATTGGTATTATTAATGATGATAAACATTTATCTTGATGACAAACATATACATTTTGTATGACGATAATATCAGCATTGTTAACATTAATTGGTTCAAATTAATCAGGTATTCTTAGATTGGTTCTCTAGTCTTTGTGTGCATTTTCTTAAAGAGATCAATGATGNACATTTTGTATGACGATAATATCAGCATTGTTAACATTAATTGGTTCAAATTAATCAGGTATTCTTAGATTGATTCTCTAGTCTTTGTGTGCATTTTCTTAAAGAGATCAATGATAACATCACATCCCCTTTGAGGCTAAACCTGTTGTGTTTTGTGATGCCTCCTAATTGGTCCATTTCTTATGGAATTGGTACTATTATTTTTGTTATGGGATGAACTCTTTCAGATCTTTTTTTATGTTTGCAACCTCTTATATATAAGCTTGGACGAAATCTATTATTTCTTTAATTTGGGATGTTCTTTGAGATCTTTTTTTTTTAAAAAATTTGCACAACATAATCCTCATATTTTATAAATAAGACTTTACTCTTGTTAATAATCATTTTTTAATATAAATACTGAGTATGAATCTCAACATTCCAAAAAAAACATAATTGCTATAAAATTATTTTATTTATCCGCACTTACTTTTTAATTTTACATAGCATAATTTCATATTGTTTGAACATTTTGCTTTTGAAATCATTTTTTTTAAATATTAATTCTAAGCAAATCCTTACNCTCTTATATATAAGCTTGGACGAAATCTATTATTTCTTTAATTTGGGATGTTCTTTGAGATCTTTTTTTTTTTTTTAATTTGCACAACATAATCCTCATATTTTATAAATAAGACTTTACTCTTGTTAATAATCATTTTTTAATATAAATACTGAGTATGAATCTCAACATTCCAAAAAAAACATAATTGCTATAAAATTATTTTATTTATCCGCACTTACTTTTTAATTTTACATAGCATAATTTCATATTGTTTAAACATTTTGCTTTTGAAATCATTTTTTTTAAATATTAATTCTAAGCAAATCCTTAANTTATTGCTTTCAAAGAACATTTTGTTGATAAACTATTAGTATGTTATTGATTGAAATTCATCAATTAGATTTATCGAAAAAATGTGCATTAGTAACTATTATGAATTATACACCAAAACTTCCTTTAGTAATTTGCTGACAAAAATATTATCATAACTTGAGTGATAAATTTTGTCTATAATTTTGATTTCACTAGAAGAAACTGTTCTTTTGTTAAGTTCATTGGTAATATATTTATGAATGAATAATGTAATGTTACCAATGGTAACATCCACCAATCATGTGATATTTAATTACAAGAATAAATCATTATTCATGTTATATAATATTAGTGACAACAAGTAATGTGCATTTATAATTTCTCAGTACAAATGTGTAGTACATACCGAGGATAAACCTCATATCATTTGCATCCTAATATGCATGAACCAAAAGTTCAATACATGCTATAAAAAATGCATATTTGTATTAGCATGTATTTTAAAGACAAAATAAGGCAGGTATCAACATATGGTTTCCACAGACCAACAAAGCAATTGCTAAGAGCCTTGATAAGTATTACATGTTTTTGTGAGGACCTTTCATTTTCCATATCACTCTTTGATGTAAGCTCTAATATTAAACTTTTTGATCATGCATTCTACCATATATTCCTTAGATAAAACGGTTGGTAAATAACTAGGAAAACATAATGAAATATAATTTTTTATTACCGATACACACACACACACACACACACACATAAAGGAAATTGGTATTTGGCAGAGGCCCAAATACCGATTTTCCCACGTGTTAGGCTCTATGATGAGAAGCTCACGCCATGTGCCACTATTTGAGAACCCCACACCACATGGGTTTGAACCCCTGACCTGAGGAGACTTACAGTGACCCTGCCACCAATAAGCTAAGGCTTGCACACGCACGCACGCGCGCGCACACACACACATATCATAAGATTTATGCATATATGAGGACTACCAATTTGTAATATCTTCTTGGTCCCACTTAAACATTACCTTGTGGATGTATAATGATGCCAAATATATGGACACAAAAGAAGATTATGCTATTAACACCCTCGTCATTTTCCTTCTTTTACCATTTGAAGTATGCTTTCAATATTCAACTTTAGTGATGATAGAGCAACAATGTAATGAACATTAGCATGCCTCATTACTCGAGAATATTATACACAAAAAAAAAATTCTTTTTAAGAAAATATTTCACTTTAAGCTATAGTTAAGTTAATTGATACGTTATTTGCTTCTCACTCATTTGTTGTGCAAATTCACAAACAAATTCATTATTTAATATCACATCATCAACCACTTTGCATTATCTTAATGCATATTGGCATACTATTTCTTGAACTAATAATTTAAGAACTAACATATTATTTGATCCTAATATTGTCAAAATCATCTTCTTTGTAGCTTAACTCTTTACTTAAACAATAATAATAATCTCATATGCTTTCACATGAGGATCTAATTAAGCAATTATTGATGGAAGGTACTCTATCAATATTCAGGCATTGTTGTCAATTAAGAAACATTTGATTTTAAAGCATGATACATCACCATTGGTTGAATGTGTTACTAAGAACAACTTATAATTTAAGAATCCATAGACACATATGTGAGAATGTTAATGAATAATATTATATTTTAATTTAATAATTAAGATTTGGCTAGTTCATTTATAATAAAATAAGTAATATGAATTTTGCTAATTTCTATATTTGTATAATTTCTTGCGATAGAGTTGAAAGTCCTTAGGATGCAATGTCAACATCCTAAATTTTTAAGTCAACTCTTTTTATTTGCATATATAAGAACAATGTGTTCTTGATATCCTTCGATAATAAAACATTGAAATTTTCGGTATCTATAATATTTAAAGCCATAAAGCCTCCAATAACTAGATATTTCCATGGTTGATTATGTAAGTTGAGTCATCGTAGCAGGACACCCATTTAACCCATTTAAACAAGCAGAAAGCTTTATTGGTGGATATCTTGCCTTCTTTTGCAAGCGATATAACTCGTCTCTTATACGGGAGCTTTGCTCTTTTGAAATTAGTTTGACAAAACATGCTTCATCCATAAAATTGCCTAAGATTATGCTAGTAAGCAAACATCAACTATGTCAGGGTTCTTTTGGGTAGCTTTTTCTTAACTTTGCTTTCAATATACTTGCTACAATTTTGTTAGGTGACAACTTTTCTACTACTCTTAGAATTTATATGATGTAGTTTCTTACAACTAGACTTGTTAGAACATAATAACTATAAATAAATTA
>JXCR01137744.1:18316-86906 GCA_002079205.1 Phalaenopsis hybrid cultivar | reverse complement strand
CCCTTTACTAGGCATTTCTTTCATTTCACTTTCTTTTCCATAAATAGCACTCATTGAGCCATTGGGAGGCTTCCCTGACACCTCTCAACATCCTCTATTTAATATCTACTTATCCATTTTCTTTTTTTCTCCATTTCTTCTTGCTTTCTTTTGCTCTTCCAACATTTCCCGNTTTTCTTAACTTTGCTTTCAATATACTTGCTACAATTTTGTTAGGTGACAACTTTTCTACTACTCTTAGAATTTATATGATGTAGTTTCTTACAACTAGACTTGTTAGAACATAATAACTATAAATAAATTACTAACCAACATTTTTGAAAAAAAAATGAGAATTTTCTTAAGGAGTGCATTAGTTTCTCATATTGTGATTATGAGCAAGATCAAGGAAAATGTTAAAAACAAACAACAGGTCCACCCTTTACTAGGCATTTCTTTCATTTCACTTTCTTTTCCATAAATAGCACTCATTGAGCCATTGGGAG
Source organism: Phalaenopsis hybrid cultivar (assembly GCA_002079205.1). Classification (NCBI taxonomy): domain Eukaryota; kingdom Viridiplantae; phylum Streptophyta; class Magnoliopsida; order Asparagales; family Orchidaceae; genus Phalaenopsis; species Phalaenopsis hybrid cultivar. Next base: position 86,421 of record JXCR01137744.1, on the reverse strand, counting down.
GCTTCCCTGACACCTCTCAACATCCTCTATTTAATATCTACTTATCCATTTTCCTTTTTTCTCCATTTCTTCTTGCTTTCTTTTGCTCTTCCAACATTTCCCAAAGCATCCACCACACATAGTCAGAATAGCCCTACAAACTATATTAAAATAATGTTGAGTTGTGCTAAGCATATCATAAAAGAAGATAACTTTTCAAGATGTTGAAAGAGCAAGAGGAAGCAGAGGAAGAATCAATGGAAGCAAAGAAAATCAATTACTAGTTACATGTGTAGAAGATGTTGAGAGATAAGGAGACCCCCACAAAATCTCAATGCATATTATTAGAAAGAAAAATGGTTAATAATCAACTTGGCCAGTGAAGGAAACTTACTCATCTATAGAAAAAAAAATGTCAAATGGACAACTTAGAAGATTTTGTAGTCATTTAAAGTAAAATTAATTTGGGTAGCTTACTCAATTACTAAGCTAGTTGCCTAATATGATAAAAATAAATGAGAAAATCATACCCATTTTATTGACAATTTGCTAATTTTAGCTTTATTAAAAATTTGACTCTTATTAAATAAGGGTTGTTCCTTTCTATTTTTTTAGAATGAATCTACAATACTTACCCAACTTTGCAAAATTTATTTTTTTTCATAACTTCATAAGTATTTTTAGGAGCATTTGCTTACATATGCCCAATTACTATGTATTGACATACCTAACACCTAAACTTCAATTTTTTTTTTACATTTATACCATCTAAATCATTCATATCTCATGAAAGTTACTACTATTTTAATATTTAAAAAGTGAAATATATATATATTATGCATAAGTAAGATAACATTGACATATATAAAAATTGAAGTTTAAGAGTTGATAGTGTAAATACATTATGACTTGTGTATTTGCATGTGAGCCTTCTCTCTTTTTATAAACAATGGTTCCCCCCAAACAAAGCATTAGGAATTAATCGAAGAGAAAACGCATTTACATATATAGCACCCAATTCTTATGTATTTGCAATTTTAACACCAAAATCTAAACTTAGCGGTAAAATCTTTAATATTACATTTAAAACACCATCCTTNTTTTTTTTACATTTATACCATCTAAATCGTTCTTATCTCATGAAAGTTACCACTATTTTAATTTTTAAAAAGTTAAATATATATATTTTATGCATAAGTAAGATAACATTGACATATATAAAAATTGAAGTTTAAGAGTTGGTTGTGTAAATACATAAGAATTGTGTACTTTGCATGTGAGCCTTCTCTCTTTTTATAAACAATGGTTCCCCCAAACAAAGCATTACGAATTAATCGGGAAAAAAAACTCATTTACATATATATAGCACTCAATTCTTATGTATTTGCAATTTTAACACCAAAATCTAAACTTAGCGCTAAATTCTTTAATATTACATTAAAAGCACCATCCTTACTAAGTTTTTAAAATTAAAATACATGTTTTTATACATAATTTTATGGCACCAGATAAATATAAATATTAAAATTTAAATATTGGTTATATAAATACATAAAAACTATGTGGTATATATGTAAATTGAAAAAATAATAATAATAAACAATAATTGCAAAATAAAAAGGTTTGGCCCAGAATCGAAATGCCCACGTGGTTTCCGTGAAACCCATCCCCACCTCCCAAACCGGTCCCCACGCCCCGGCCCCACTCCAACCAAGCAACCCAACTATCCCGGTCACCCCTCACACCTCCACCATCTATCTCCGGTTATTCATCGGTACCCTCACCACCGGTACCCCCATCACCCCCTCCCTAACTTATATTCTCCCACACGCGCTTCCTCTGCTCTCCAATGGCCGCCTGCTCCACCGGTCCTCTTCTCCCTCCCCNCATTGATATTCTGAATGACTTGTGTTCTGATGAGAAGAATGTTGTTTTTGTGGTTAGTGGCAGAGGGAAGGATTCATTGAGCAGGTGGTTTGAGTCTTGTGCCAAGTTAGGAATCTCTGCTGAGCATGGATACTACACAAGGTAATTCTTTGCATTTTGAAATACATATATATATATATATATATTCTGTCGATTAATTCTGTGAGAGAAATTGGATCTGTTTAGCATTTGGTTTCAAAATCTTTTTGTTTATTTGAAGATGGGTATGCTATATCAATAATCAATCAATTTTTATATTGTTCTCTTCTCAAGTCAAATCTGAACTTTCTAAAGCTCATCCTAACCAAATTTTTATTTTGATTTGGATCTCCTCGATCTTTGTTTACCTTAATTCTGGATTTTCTAAACAAAAAAAATGAAAACCACCTTAAAATGGTAGGAAATAGTGTTTCCTGTTATCAGATTAATCGACCTTTTATTTTTTTAAACATGAAATCATAAGTTCGATGATGCATCACAACATCCTATGATGAATTTAGATCCTTTTGTTTTTATTTTTTTTATAAATTTCACATAAAAAGAGCTGCCATATATGAACGGGGTTGAATTATGTCGAATCTTACCATCATTAAACTTTTTAATCTTAAAATAACCTTAAAAATTCAATTTTTATCCTAAACGCAACCAATCTCACGCAGCTCATATTACCAATTTTCTCTTCCACTCTAAAGCAAAAAGATAAACGCAGCCATGCTTCCGTGTTTTGCCAACCAAGAACATTAATTAATTTTACCACTGTTCATGTTGATTGAATCACAAGCATTTTTTTATATGGTCAGAAAATTTAACACGTAATTCATTTCTGCTCATTACTTTTCCTTTGTTGACTCGTTGTCCATCACTGTAGATGGTGCCAGAATTCTCCATGGGAGTCCTGCAACGTGGCTTCTGACTTCGAGTGGAAAAGGATTGCAGAACCTGTGATGAGACATTACGCAGAAGCTACAGATGGCTCCTATATTGAGCACAAGGAAACCGCTCTGGTCTGGCACCACCAGGAAGCAGATCCAGATTTCGGTTCATGCCAGGCAAAAGAGCTCCTTGATCACCTGGAGAATGTTCTCGCTAATGAACCCGTAGTTGTCAAGCGAGGCCAACATATTCTGGAAGTAACCCCTCAGGTATATTCTATATAATTGAATTTCTCCTCATTTTTCATCTATATATATATATATATATATATATATTAAAATTTTTCACCATGTCAAAAGGTGGTCAGTCATGCTCAAAAAGAAATTTTTTAGTTTAAAATGAATGATTATTCTCAGGTCCTACCTAGTTGTTATAGGATATATAAATTTTGTTGTACCATTGTTTTCAATTATTGTCTCCTTCTGTTCTGAGTGACATTTGTTGATTCCATTCTAACAACCAGAAACCTTTAATTGTGGATAAGTCCCCCCTTCTCATTGCTTCTCAAATCATATTCTGTAGCTTTCATAAACAGCTGGCTTCAGCCATTTCTGTTGACCGGGGTTTCTTAAATCCTCCATTGATATTGTTGCAGGGCATAAGCAAAGGTATAGTTGTAAAGAATCTGATATCAACCATGCAGAGTAGAGGGAAACCACCAGACTTTGTTCTCTGTATCGGTGATGATCGATCCGACGAAGATATGTTTGAGACTATCTTGGGTTCTCCTACCACAGAGCCTTCTGTTCCAGCAATTTCTGATGTTTTTGCATGTACAGTTGGTAAGAAACCAAGCAAGGCGAAGTACTACCTTGATGACACAGTTGATGTAATCAGTTTGCTTGAAGGCATAGCTGCTGCTTCTGCTCAACCAGCCAGAAGATCTCTTCTTCAAGTATCATTTGAAGGATCACTTTAGGCTTGGAATCGGCAGCTAAAGATTTAATATTTTTCTTTGCACATAATGTTTAAATACCTCCATAGTCAGCTCTGCACATGAAGATATAGTTTAAAGCGAAGATGAGGGAGAAAAAGAGATGCTTATGAGAAGGTTTGGTTCAAATTTCATTATATCGGACACAAAAGTTCAGATATGCAATGTACATATCACAAAGCTGCTGTTTTTCGNAAAGAGATGCTTATGAGAAGGTTTGGTTCAAATTTCATTATATCGGACACAAAAGTTCAGATATGCAATGTAAATATCACAAAGCTGCTGTTTTTCGTTTTTCATTTTTCATTTTTCATTTTTCGTAGACCTCATTTTACAGTTACAAGCAATTATATGATTTATATCCATATTATTTACTTTATTACTCTCTGAATATTCTGTAAGAAATATCAATATTTTCTTTTGTCAATGTCTAAGTTCGAGATGCTGATATTTTTATCCTTATTATGCTTTTTTGATTTTTTATTTCAACGTTTCCTGTTTTTGCAATATTAGCTTTTAATGCGGCTAAGTTGGAANTATGATTTATATCCATATTATTTACTTTATTACTCTCTGAATATTCTGTAAGAAATATCAATATTTTCTTTTATCAATGTCTAAGTTCGAGATGCTGATATTTTTATCCTTATTATGCTTTTTGGATTTTTTTATTTCAACGTTTCCTGTTTTTGCAATACTAGCTTTTAATGCGGCTAAGTTGGAAAAGTTCCTGCTTTAAATTCAAAAAAAAAAAAGAAAAAAAGAAAAAAAAAAAGATGAGGTCATGTAGGGTTTTTATGAGTTAATTTTTGTATTATAATTTTTTTTTTTGTATAAAACGTAGGTATCTTGTGTCATAAAGGCATAATTTGGATAAGATCCAATGCTTAGTTGGAAGCTAGTTGAATAATAGAGTTGTGTGCATGAACCGGGAATATACTATTATGGATTAGTTGGCTAAGATGGCTTCCTGTAGCGACACACTAAATTATGCTTTTCTTATGGAATATGACATCTTCCATAATGAATATGCCGCAAGTCAAATCTTGTGAATAATACAAAAGCCAAACAATGGATGGATAAGAGTTATCTTAATACAGGGGAGGAGACATCCTCGCTTGTCCTTATTGTTCTATTTTTTAAATATCTCTCGCTTGTTTGCATCACCTCTATCATGTGATTTTTTCCTCACTAATATTTATGAATACATACATGCCTACATATATATATATAGTGGGCCCGTATGACCCATGATAAAACTTCAACCCGATGACAGAACGAACATGACCCAAAAGAAAATTTATGTCAGATCCAGTTTCATGAATGGGTCAGGGAAAATATCAAAGGATCATACAGTCTTTCATACATGAACAACATGGTTGTGTACACCTTTAAAGTTTTTTTTCTTAATAATCAAAATAAAATCTACAATATTTTAGTCTTGAACGTTATTATAGATAAATTTTTGAAGATTAAACTTTTTAGCAAATATTTTATTCTAATGAGTCTTAGTCGTGATCATATCAAGATAAACCTCATACATAAAAGGAATGAGCATGTGTAATGAGTTAAACAAAGCAGATGGGTCGACCTCAATACCATAAAGTGAGCAATCGGTTTCACGTATACATGTCTGATCATAAAATTATACAACAAATGTATAAATTTGAAATTAAGGTATGAGGCATGAGCATGCAACTCTCGGTCCTCGCCACAGNGATCTCAAAATGAGGATTTTATTGATCCACAGTTCATTTAGAATGGATATTTATCCAATTCTACTTAAAATACTAATCTTGGGTCTTTTGCCCCAGACACTCCCAAATTACCTAACTGCCCTTAAGACCTTCCTTTAACCTAAAATTCAAAAATTCCCATAAAATCCCAATAAATCCCAAATATTCTCAATCTTATTTCTTTCAACANATACATATATATATATATATATATATATATATATATATATATATATATATATATATATATATATATTCTGTCGATTAATTCTGTGAGGGAAATTGGATCTTATTAGCATTTGGTTTCAAAATCTTTTTATTTATTTGAAGATGGGTATGCTATATCAATAATCAATCAATTTTTATATTATTCCCTTCTCAAGTCAAATCTGAACTTTCTAAAGCTCATCCTAATCAAATTTTTATTTTGATTTGGATCTCCTCGATCTTTGCTTACCTTAATTCTGGATTTTCTAAACAAAAAAAAATGAAAACCACCTTAAAATGGTAGGAAATAGTGTTTCCTATTATCAGATTAATCGACCTTTTATTTTTTTAAACATGAAATCATAAGTTCATGATGCATCACAACATCCTACGATGAATTTAGATCCTTTTGTTTTTATTTTTTTTATAAATTTCACATAAAAAGAGCTGCCATATATGATCGGGGTTGAGTTAAGTCGAATCTTACCATCATTAAACTTTTTAATCTTAAAATAACCTTAAAAATTCAATTTTTATCCTAAACGCAACCAATCTCACGCAGATCATATTACCAATTTTCTCTTCCACTCTAAAGCAAAAAGATAAACGCAGCCATGCTTCCGTGTTTTGCCAACCAAGAACATTAATTAATTTTATCACTGTTCATGTTGATTGAATCACAAGCATTTTTTTATATGGTCAGAAAATTTAACACGTAATTCATTTCTGCTCATTACTTTTTCTTTGTTGACTCGTTGTCCATCACTGTAGATGGTGCCAGAATTCTCCATGGGAGTCCTGCAACGTGGCTTCTGACTTCGAGTGGAAAAGGATTGCAGAACCTGTGATGAGACATTACGCAGAAGCTACAGATGGCTCTTATATTGAGCACAAGGAAACCGCTCTGGTCTGGCACCACCAGGAAGCAGATCCAGATTTCGGTTCATGCCAGGCAAAAGAGCTCCTTGATCACCTGGAGAATGTTCTCGCTAATGAACCCGTAGTTGTCAAGCGAGGCCAACATATTCTGGAAGTAACCCCTCAGGTATATTCTATATAATTGAATTTCTCCTCATTTTTCATCTATATATATATATATATATCTGTATATATATATATATATTAAAATTTTTAACCATGTCAAAAGGTGACCAGTCATGCTCAAAAAGAAATTTTTTAGTTTAAAATGAATGATTATTCTCAGGTCCTACCTAGTTGCTATAGGATATATAAATTTTGTTCTACCATTGTTTTCAATTATTGTCTCCTTCTGTTCTGAGTGACATTTGTTGATTCCATTCTAACAACCAGAAACCTTTAATTGTGGATAAGTCCCCCCTTCTCATTGCTTCTCAAATCATATTCTGTAGCTTTCATAAACAGCTGGCTTCAGCCATTTCTGTTGACCGGGGTTTCTTAAATCCTCCATTGATATTGTTGCAGGGCATAAGCAAAGGTATAGTTGTAAAGAATCTGATATCAACCATGCAGAGTAGAGGGAAACCACCAGACTTTGTTCTCTGTATCGGTGATGATCGATCCGACGAAGATATGTTTGAGACTATCTTGGGTTCTCCTACCACAGAGCCTTCTGTTCCAGCAATTTCTGATGTTTTTGCATGTACAGTTGGTAAGAAACCAAGCAAGGCGAAGTACTACCTTGATGACACAGTTGATGTAATCAGTTTGCTTGAAGGCATAGCTGCTGCTTCTGCTCAACCAGCCAGAAGATCTCTTCTTCAAGTATCATTTGAAGGATCACTTTAGGCTTGGAATCGACAGCTAAAGATTTAATATTTTTCTTTGCACATAATGTTTAAATACCTCCATAGTCAGCTCTGCACATGAAGATATAGTTTAAAGCGAAGATGAGGGAGAAAAAGAGATGCTTATGAGAAGGTTTGGTTCAAATTTCATTATATCGGACAGAAAAAGTTCAGATATGCAATGTAAATATCACAAAGCTGCTGTTTTTCGTTTTTCATTTTTGTATTTTCGTAGACCTCATTTTACAGTTACAAGCAATTATATGATTTATATCCATATTATTTACTTTATTACTCTCTGAATATTCTGTAAGAAATGTCAATATTTTCTTTTATCAATGTCTATTTAGTGCCGAGTTCGAGATGCTGATATTTTTATCCTTATTATGCTTTTTTGATTTTTTTTTCAATATTAGCTTTTAATGCGGCTAAATTGGAAAAGTTCCTGCTTTAAATTCAAAAAAACAAAAAAAAAAGATGAGGTCATGTAGGGCTTTTATGAGTTAATTTTTGTATTATAANTATCAATGTCTATTTAGTGCCGAGTTCGAGATGCTGATATTTTTATCCTTATTATGCTTTTTTGATTTTTTTGCAATATTAGCTTTTAATGCGGCTATATTTGGAAAAGTTCCTGCTTTAAATTCAAAAAAAAAAAAAAAATAGATGAGGTCATGTAGGGCTTTTATGAGTTAATTTTTGTATTATAATTTTTTTTTGCATAAAACGTAGGTATCTTGTGTCATAAAGGCATAGTTTGGATAAGATCCAATGCTTAGTTGGAAGCTACTTGAATAATACAGTTGTGTGCATGAACCGGGAATATACTATTATGGATTAGTTGGCTAAGATGGCTTCCTGTAGCGACACACTAAATTATGCTTTTCTTATGGAATATGACATCTTCCATAATGAATATGCCGCAAGTCAAATCTTGTGAATAATACAAAAGCCAAACAATGGATGGATAAGAGTTATCTTAATACAGGGGAGGAGACATCCTCGCTTGTCCTTATTGTTCTATTTTTTAAATATCTCTCGCTTGTTTGCATCACCTCTATCATGTGGTTTTTTCCTCACTAATATTTATGAATACATACATGCCTACATATATATATAGTGGGCCCGTATGACCCATGATATAACTTCAACCCGACGACAGAACGAACATGACCCAAAAGAAAATTTATGTCAGATCCAGTTTCATGAATGGCTCAGGGAAAATGTCAAAGGATCATACTGTCTTTCATACATGAACAACATGGTTGTGTACACCTTTAAAGTTTTTTTTCTTAATAATCAAAATAAAATCTACAATATTTTAGTCTTGAATGTTATTATGGATAAATCTTTGAAGATTAAACTTTTTAGCAAATGTTTTATTCTAATGAGTCTTAGTCGTGGTCTTATCAAGACAAACCTCATACATAAAAGGAATGAGCACGTGTAATGAGTTAAACAAAGCAGATGGGTCGATCACAACACCATAAAGTGAGCAATCGGTTTCATATATACATGTCTGATCATTAAATTATAGAACAAATGTATAAATTTGAAATTAAGGTATGAGGCATGAGCATGCAACTCTCAGACCTCGCCACACGATCCCTGTTGTAAGCTTTAGGATGTGTGCTCACATCTTATTTCTTATACGGACTCTTCTAAACGATTCTAAGAGTACATGGAGAAATTAAAAAAAAAAAACACTCGACCTTCAAAACAAAAGTTAGGACATGTTATATCATGCAACGTGTAAAAAGTTGTATCTAGCGAGAGGAGAGCTAAGCAACACATACACAAAATGCGTTAGTCTAAATCATTAAGCTTCACCCTTTTGGATAAGTTGCCTGCAAGGAAAATCCACACTACTTATATTAGTGTGCAAGTTTCACATCCAAAAGATACTCAAGATGTGCCACAATTAGCACAAGCCAAAGAACAATAGCTCTGCATGTAAATTCCTAACTACACCCTAACCCTAATTCCAAACACGAACTACAAGGTGTTTTCTAACCAACATTTGAGTGCAAGACGTGTAGTGCGGGGGCTAAGGGTCTTCTCGTAGGATCTTGACGGGTCACCACATTTGTTTCGTCCCGAGTATCTGAATGAACTAAGACTCACCACGACCAACAACAGGAGTTAGCCTGAGCCTATACTTAAAACGAACCTATGAGATCTAGTTGTAATAGGATACCCGACTGGATCAATCAGCAAGCAACGCTCATTTCCCTATTACAATCACGGGTCAAACTAAGGGTAGCTGAAGCCTCGCCACTAACATGTTGACTCAAGCAACCTAGATCTATAGAAAGAAAATAAATGTTTCACTCTGACAGAGTAAAATACTTGGTGCATAAAAATGCATAATATGCAAATCAGATGCACATGAAGTTAACCTCCAAAAGTAAGACACACAGAGTGGTCGTGACATGAATGCAACTAAGGCAAGTTGATGCAATGAGGGCATCACACATGTGAGTGCAACAAGTGCGAACTCTTAATCCAATCATACAATGGGTTATACAACACATGCAAAAAACAATCCTTAACCATAAGGGTGGCACTGTGGTAACGTGTGAATGATCCTGGGGTACTCACCTTTCGTCCCATAAAGGATACCAGCATTGCAGTGTTAAAACCCCAAATATGCAACAAAAGCACAACGAGCATGCAACACAACATGTTNATGCATGTAAATTCCTAACTACACCCTAACCCTAATTCCAAACACGAACTACAAGGTGTTTTCTAACCAACAATTGAGTGCAAGACGTGTAGTGCGGGGGCTAAGGGTCTTCTCGTAGGATCTTGACGGGGCACCACATTTGTTTCATCCCGAGTATCTAAATGAACTAAGACTCACCACGACCAACAACAGGAGTTAGCCTAAGCCTACACTTAAAACGATCCTATGAGATCTAGTTGTAATAAGATACCTGACTGGATCAACCAGCAAGCAATGCTCATTTCCCTATTACAATCACGGGTCAAACTAAGGGTAGCTGAAGCCTCGCCACTAACATGTTGACTCAAGCAACCTAGATCTATAGAAAGAAAAAAAAAATGTTTTACTCTGACAGAGTAAAATACTTGGTGCATAAAAATGCATAATATGTAAATCAGATGCACATGAAGTTAACCACCAAAAGTAAGACACACAGAGTGGTCATGGCATGAATGCAACTAAGGCAAGTTGATGCAATGAGGGAATCACACACGTGAGTGCAACAAGTGCGAACTCTTAATCTAATCATACAATGGGTCATACAACACATGCAAAAAACAATCCTCAACCATAAGGGTGGCACTGTGGTAACGTGTGAATCATCCTGGGGTAATCACCTGTCGTCCCATAAAGGATACCAACATTACAGTGTTAAAACCCCAAATATGCAACAAAAGCACAACGAGCATGCAACACAACATATGTGGATTGACAAGCAAAAGATAAGTCAAAAGACGACATATAGACATGCACTCCTTATTAGTGGAGAGATTCAAGAAGTTTTCTATAAACTTCACCAAAAATACTATATAAGGTGAAAATGGAAGAGAACAGGCTTACGAAGGGTCACATGGATGAGCAATGGAAAAAACTTAAGGCCAGCCAACTAGTCGGGCTAAACAAAACTGCCACCCTTGCGGACGGGCATGTCAACGGTTCGAGAGGGCGAGTCCCTTGGTCAGCCATCTATAAAAATGGAAAACCCATCTGTCCAAGATAACCAAACTTGGTCGAAAGATATCACCGAACAAGCCAAAGTAGGCCGCCACCCATACATAATGGTGTACCAATGACTGAAAGGGAGATTATTGTATTTCGTGACTTCCAGAAGTTAAGAAATTACGACTTTAATCCAATGAAAACTATTGTCGATTAATAGATGGGTGTCATGTATTCGCTGCACCGAGCTTAAAGTGGTGCATCAACTACACAACTAGACAAAGCAAGGACATATGTCCGATTAACTTCCGTTGTTAAAATGTCAAAGCCCAAAACTCCAAATCGAAAGGAGACTGTAATGATGTGTTCCCATCAACGAAAGACTCGATATGAGACCAAAAAGTAGAGGCCAACACCGTGAAGCCAAGACTACCCTCGTGACTTTGGCTTAAGCAGACAAAAGACCCACTTCAAATTGTGAAACCATCGTGATCTAGTCCCACGGATCTAGNATTGACAAGCAAAAGATAAGTCAAAAGACGACATATAGACATGCACTCCTTATTAGTGGAGAGATTCAAGAAATTTTCTATACACTTCACCAGGAATACTATATAAGGTGAAAATGGAAAAGAACAAGCTTACGAAGGGTCACATGGATGAGCAATGGAAAAAACTTAAGGCCAGCCAACTAGTCGGGCTAAACAAAACTTCCACCATTGCGGAGGGGTATGTCAACGGTTCGGGAGGGCAAGTCCCTTGGTCAGCTATCTATAATAATGGAAAACCCACCTGTCCAAGATAACCAAACTTGGTCGAACGATATCACCAAACAAGCCAAAATAGGCCGCCACCCATACATAATGGTGTACCAATGACTGAAAGGGAGATTATTGTATTTCGTGGCTTCCAGAAGTTAAGAAATTACGACTTTAGTCCAATGAAAACTATTGCCGACTAATAGACGAGTGTCATGTATTCGGTGCACCGAGCTTAAAGTGGTGCATCAACTACACAACTAGAGAAAGCAAGGACAGAAATCCGATTAACTTCTGATGTTGAAATGTCAAAGCCCAAGACTCCAACTCGAAAGGAGGCTGTAATGATGTGTTCCCGTCAACGAAATGCTCGATATGAGACCCAAAAGTATAGGCCAACACCGTGACGCCAAGACTACCCCCGTGACTTTGGCTTAAGCAGACAAAAGGCCCACTCCGGATTGTGAAACCATCGTGATCTAGTCCCACGAATCTAACACCATACCACCAAAAAAACATTATCTAGTGCCAGATAAAAGTGAATTGGATGGCCTTCTTGCGCCATCACGGAGGCAATGGTGTGTGGTTACATGTCGGGTGAAATGGTGGTAAGGCATCAATGATCTGTCGATAACAATCCAATAGTGACGGTCAAACATTGCTAATATTTATCTTAACGAGATGCTCAATTTAACTATAAACATGTTCGAGTTGAAGTTTATTTTCATCTTCCAAGAATGTAAACACTCAATTTAGCTAAAAACATGTAAGACTTAAAAGATTATTTGATCCTCCAAATAATATCATAAAATTTCAGCTCAAGTATTACATCATGATTGCCCCCAAAGTATATGAATTTTTAGATGACAAATCAAATATAAATTATCCAACTCAACAAGCCCTCCATATTTTTTTTCTACTTAATTTTTCCCAATAAAATNAAAAGATTATTTGATCCTCCAAATAATATCATAAAATTTCAGCTCAAGTATTACATCATGATTGCCCCCAAAATATATGAATTTTTGGATGACAAATCAAATATAAATTATCCAACTCAACAAGCCCTCCATATTTTTTTTCTACTAAATATTTCCCAATAAAAAGCAAATCTCTCAATTCTTTAATTATTTGTGCATCTAATTTTTTTTTTAAGAAAAAAGTACAATAATTGAAACCAATCCTCATTCTATCCACTCAAATCTCTTCAACCATTACCTTTTCTTCTAGATAAGGCTTTATTAATTAAAGATGTAGAGGTCCCCTCAAAACACAATACCACACTTTCTAAATTTATAATTTTGAAGAAAAAGTGCGCTATTTTGCAAATATTTTTCCACAATAGAGGCAAGACCTCTCTTAACTTGTAATGCTGGGAAAGAATATATGGATGGTANAAAGACGTGGATAAATAAAATTCTTCTTTCATTTTCATCCTCCCGTCTTCTTCTTTCTCCATCTTTTCAGTAGTCTTCAATATCTTCTTAGTGAGAAGAGTCGTGGAAGATCTCACCTCGTTATGAAGTTCTGTGTGGACCAGAATGTAGAAAATTTTGAGCTGGATCATGTTATGATCCAAGTGGTTAGAGCTTTTAAAAACATTTTAAAATTAATACAATGCATGTTTATTTTTATATTGTATATTTATCAAAGCCCTCATAGGGGCAAAGTTCGTACTAAACAAATCCCGTGGGTTTGGGTATGCACAGTTATACGGAAAACACGACTTTCATCAGAATAACCTGTTAGGGTAACCCGCAAATTTAACTCGCTAATGTGCCAGTTTTCTTTTACTAGCTAGCGAGTTAACCTGTCAAATTGTTTTGGTGAAGTAGTTCACCGAACTGGTTTAACCATTCCGTCTGATGAAATGACCAATCAAACTCACTAGCTTTGCTTGCCTACTCGGCAGTCCTTGTAATTATAAGAACACAAAAGTCAAGAATGACGTCAAGGATTGATATATGTCACATTCTTATCTATGGGCCTTCTAACTTATATGTTGTGGTCTTCCAATCAAGTCATTGTGGACATATTTATGCATGACACTTGTATTTTAATATTATTTTGTACTTGTATCAAAATGAGAGAGAGAGATTGGAGGGAGGACACACTCTCTAGGTGTTTTTCGAGAGACCTTGCCCATGACTCCCATAGAACCCTCCTGTCTCTCTCTCTTTCTGTCAGATCATCTTTTCTATCCTACTAGAGAGGGATCAGAAAACAAAATATATAGGTCGGGCCTGGAGAATACATACATTCTCTTCTTTCACCTTTCTTATACAGAGACATTTCAGGTTGTGTAAACTCAAGGGCGTTATGGGCCCTACCGTCAATNAAAGACGTGGATAAATAAAATTCTTCTTTCATTTTCATCCTCCCGTCTTCTTCTTTCTCCATCTTTTCAGTACTCTTCAATATCTTCTTAGTGAGAAGAGTCGTGGAAGATCTCACCTCGTTATAAAGTTCTGTGTGGACCCAAATGGTTAGAGCTTTTAAAAATATTTTAAAACTAATACAATGCATGTTTATTTTTATATTGTATATTTATCAAAGCCCTCATAGGGGCAAAGTTCGTACAAAACAAATCCCGTGGGTTTGGGTATGCACAGTTATACGGAAAACACGACTTTCATCAGAGTAACCTGTTAGGGTAACCCGCAAATTTAACTCGCTAATGTGCCAGTTTTCTTTTACTAGCTAGCGAGCTAACTTGTCAAATTGTTTTGGCGAAGTAGTTCACCGAACTGGTTTAACCATTTCGTCTGATGAAATGACCAATCAAACTCACTAGCTTTGCTTGCCTACTCGGCAGTCCTTGTAATTATAAGAACACAAAAGTCAAGAATGACGTCAAGGATTGATATATGTCACATTCTTATCTATGGGCCTTCTAACTTATAAGTTGTGGTCTTCTCATCAAGTCATTGTGGACATATTTATGCATGGCACTTGTATTTTAATATTATTTTGTACATGTATGAAAATGAGAGAGAGAGATTGGAGGGAGGACACTCTCTCTAGGTGTTTTTCGAGAGATCTTGCCCATGACTCCCATAGAACCCTCCTGTCTCTCTCTTTCTGTCAGATCATCTTTTCTATCCTACCATAGAGGGATCAGAAAACAAAATATATAGGTTGGGGCCTGGAGAATACATACATTCTCTTCTTTCACCTTTCTTATACAGAGACATTTCAGGTTGTGTAAACTCAAGGGCGTTATGGGCCCTACCGTCAATTGTTCAACAAAAATAAAATTGAAATTTATAAATTTATTTTAATCAAATTATACTGATAAAATTACACACACTCTCTCTCTCTCTCTTTAATTTCTATCATAATGGTATAGTCTTAGTTGTATAAAATCAAGCTGCTGAAAAGAGAGGGATTATCATAAGATTTTTGGAACATTTTAGCATTTAAATTGCTCTTTATTCAGTTTTTTAATGTATTTATATTTATTACATGAAAATAATATGGAACAAAAATATTACCGCATTCACCTAAATTGTTGCTACAGTTTGATTAATTATAAAATGAAATCGTAGCTCTCAGTTTTAGGTGTTAGGTTCACTTGTCACCCAAGTCCTTTTAAACTTTATTTTATTATGGTCAAGTACTTGATTCTGCAAATAGGAATTAGGGTTTAGGCACTTAAAATATCATCATCCATCAAGATTGTACCTGCGGTCCAAGGTGGTCCAAGGTCGGGAAAAAAATATTACGTGTGGACAGGACATACTCAGGGTGTACACCCCTAATTCACACGTAAGACCACACATAATATGATTTCTCGTGGTCGGCAGCTTTATTTGCCATCTGAAGAGACGTGCGTTCTAATTGCACTAACTCCATTGTGGTGCCCTTAAGGCTCAAAAACCTCCAAAAAGAAACCTATTTTAATTATGACTATTTAAGAAGAAAAATGGTCAAATCAAAAGCATGCAATAATTTAAAATCATTTAAAGTCAAGGTAAACTATATAGATCTANAATTATAAAATGAAATCGTAGCTCTCAGTTTTAGGTGTTAGGTTCACTTGTCACCCAAGTCCTTTTAAACTTCATTTTATTATGGTCAAGTACTTGATTCTGCAAGTAGGGATTAGGGTTTAGGCACTTAAAATATCATCATCCATCAAGATTGTACCTGTTAGTCCAAGGTCGGGAAAAAAATATTATGTGCCGACAGGATATACTCAGGGTGTACACCCCTAATTCACACGTAAGACCACACATAATATGATTTCATGTGATTGGCGGCTTTGGTTGCCATCCGAAGAGACGTGCGTTCTAATCGCACTAACTCCATTGTGGTGCCCTTAAGGCTCAAAAACCTCCAAAAAGAATCCTATTTTAATAATGACTATTTAAGAAGAAAAATGGTCAAATCAAAAACATGCAATAATTTAAAATCATTTAAATTTAAGGTAAACTATATAGATTTAACAAATAATTGATGGAACAACTTAAGAAAATAATGCTTTAAAATTGAAAAAGAATAAGAAAAAATCCAGATTTTTTTGACTTGGTTTAGCTTATTTAGTCGGAATCATAGTTTGGTTTTGATTTTAGGTTCAATTAATTGATTAAGTTTTATGTTCTTTTTAAATATTGGTTGATCAGGGTTTAGTTTTCAAAATTCATAGTGATTTTAATTTTTAATTNATGTTCTTTTTAAATATTGGTTGATCAGGGTTTAGTTTTCAAAATTCATAGTGATTTTAATTTTTAATTAAAATATTAATATTAGGTTTTTCAATTTTTTGTTTAGTTTTAATTTTCATTTAATTGAATAAATAAATAAAAATCAAAATTTTTCATAATTTTTTATTCTTTATTATTTCATGTCGAATAAATAAATAAAAAGTTTATATTATACGTATNAATTTTTTGTTTAGTTTTAATTTTCATTTAATTGAATAAATAAATAAAAATCAAAATTTTTCATAATTTTTTTATTCTTTATTATTTCATGTCGAATAAATAAATAAAAAGTTTATATTATACGAATTTTTTATTAAAGTAAATCCACCTGGTAATTAAATTTTGGTTTATTGAAAATTAAACTGTTTAAGCTAAATTAAATTTTGGCTCGATCGGTTTGGCTCTATCAAAATTTTGATTGGTTCCACTTTTCATATTTTGGATTTTGTTTCCAATCGATTTGACTAGTTCGATAACAAAACCATCTAAATTGACTGAATTCTAGCCTCTAATTAGTGGTCTTCCATTATTTTCTTTGACTTTCGCTTTATATCTAACTAGTTTTGCCACAATATTTTGTTACATATCATTAACATGGTAAAAATTTTACTTACATTTTTATCTTGGCAGCAAACAATATATGAAGTCCTCAAATTTCAAGCTATGTTCTCCTCAAAATTCTAAAAGACATCATTTTGGAGGAGCTTTGGTTTGTCAGTGCCATCTAACTATTTTAAACACAAAGATTAAAAACACATGCTTTTAATTAACATGAAGAGGATTCTAATTGAGAATAGAAGTTTGGTCAATGTTCACTTCTATTCATTGCACCTCAATTTAGTTGTGAAATTGCAATGAATCTAACTAGTTTCTTGGACCACTCTATGGTTTGATAATCACATGGTATAGTAGAAAGGACCACTATACCACATATAGTGGTTAGGGCGGAGATGGCGTAACAAATACAATACATGGTGCCAAAATCAAAATTTGCTTGCAACATTGTCTTTGAAAGGATACTTTAATTTATCTTCAATGTAACACTTGATTCTTCATCTCAACTAACAAGATGCAGTCAAAGGAATTATTAATGATTCTGTTCACCCTCAGATGAACGATATCCAATCAATCGAATTATTCTTAAATTAAGAATAACCCTATTCTTTATTATAATATCTAATGCCTAACTAAAACATTAAAACTAAATAACTCAATTAATGATAAGTGTAAAAAATGAAGAAAAGAGTAAGAGTTGATTAAAAAATGAAGGTTGAGATGAGAAGATGCAAAAAGGTGAGCTACTTCTTGCCCTAAATAGTCATTTGAGTGAAATGATAGTTGTTTGGGTGAGAGTGAAAGAACTNGCGTAACAAATACAATACATGGTGCCAAAATCAAAATTTGCTTGCAACATTGTCTTTGAAAGGATACTTTAACTTATCTTCAATGTAACACTTGATTCTTCGTCTCAAAGAGCTCTTAACTCTATATGACCCATCTAATTACTTACAAGATGCAGTCAAAGGACTTATTAATGATTCTGTTCACCCTCAAAATTATTCTTAAATTAAGAATGACCCTATCCTTTTTTATAATATCTAATGCCTAACTAAAACATTAAAACTAAATAACTCAATTAATTATAAGTGTAAAAAATGAAGAAAAGAGTAAGAGTTGATTAAAAAATGAAGGTTGAGAAGATAAGATGCAAAAAGGTGAGCGACTTCTTGCCCTAAATAGTCATTTGAGTGAAATGATGGTTGCTTGGGTGAGAGTGAAAGAACATTTATAAGATAAGCTTGATAAGATTCTTATTTTTATGATAATTTACTTAATTTTAGAAAATTGTCTTTATATTGTTATATTATTTTTTTTATATTCTATGTGCTTTCNGAAAGAACATTTATAAGATAAGCTTGATAAGATTCTTATTTTTATGATAATTTACTTAATTTTAGAAAATTGGCTTTATATTATTATATCATTTTTTTTATATTCTATGTACTTTAAATATTATTTATATTAGTAAGAGTATAAGTATGAGGAGAACATTAAAGAGATAACTAGTTCATTGATTTTTTTTATTAATATTTGATAATTTAAATAATTTAAAAATAGCTTAACATATTAAAAAAACTAATTTTGAATTTAAAATATATTTGCTAATAAAAATATTGAGTGCATGCCTAAATGTATACATTCAAACATCTAATTGTTTATCAATTTTCATTAAAAATATGAATATTTTTACNAGTTCATTGATTTTTTTTATTAATATTTGATAATTTAAATAATTTAAAAATAGCTTAACATATTAAAAAAACCAATTTTGAATTTAAAATATATTTGCTAAAAAAAATATTGAGTGTATGCCTAAATGTATACATTCAAACATCTAATTCTTTATCAATTTTGATTAAAAATATGAATATATTTATTAAAACAAAAGAAAAACTTACATAAACACCAATCAATTGCTATGTAATATTTCAATTTTTACATATTAAAGAAGGTGTATTTTCACTCTTTAATAGTAAAACTGATGGCATTTCTTAGGAGATATGAAGGATAATCAACAAAAACGTCACCTCTGGCACGCATTGATCGACCGACCAATTTGTCCAATTAACTATNATAAACACCAATCAATTGCTATGTAATATTTCAATTTTTACATATTAAAGAAGGTGTATTTTCACTCTTTAATAGTAAAACTGATGGCATTTCTTAGGAGATATGAAGGATAATCAACAAAAACGTCACCTCTGGCACGCATTGATCGACCGACCAATTTGTCCAATTAACTATTTTTTTATCTGCTAAATAATTATTTAATTAACTAAATATGTGGAACACATCACATATTAGGACAAATTAGATTAAATAATTACATTATTCATCTGATTATTATACCCACATTTTATAAACTCATGCCTTGTAATATGGATATATATTGACTCTGAATCACATGATGTAAACTTTTATGAAAAAAATAATTAAGTCAAGCATATCATGATTTATAAATTTAGACTTTGTTTGGGACAAATTTCATACCCTCCATTGGGGAGTTATTTTCTTAGTATTTTTTAGAATTTTTTATGGTTGGAAGTTAAAATATGATGATTGTAAAAAAATTGTTATCTTATTTTTTGGATATATATATATATATGGCGGTTAATTTTTTATATTTATATCATCCAAATCTTTCATATCACATCAAAAATATTATTATTTTAAATCTTAAAAAATTGAAATAGATTTTAACATAAGCAAGCTCTCATTTATGTAAAAAATTGGAGTATAGATATTAGATGTGTAAATAAGTCAAATTAATTGGATTTTTTTGTAAATCTACCTTTATTTTATTATTTTCCTTAAAAAAATTGTTTAAGCGACTAAATAGGAAGTTAGCAAAACTCCGGTCTCACTAAAAAGGATAATTATGATAATTATTTTTGTAACAAAATGTTGTTGACTCTAAAATTTATTAAAATAAAGCTTTTTATCATTATCTAAACTATGATTGCAAAATAAAATATTATTTTTAAGGTATGTGTCACCCTATCTTGAGCTTGGCGGTTTGAATTTATTATTTTTATTTANGACCGTAATTACCTCGGGTCAAAAGTTCGATCCCTACATAGGATCGAATTATACACTTTTCTAAAAGAGGGCCCACCCCTCGGTCAGACTATGGAGTTGATCGACGATCAACCTTAAAAAAAAAAAACATGAATACGCCTCGTACCCTTACTTATTGGTTGGCATAAATAGTATAAGACCCCTCAGGTCGAGGGTTCGAATCCTCTCTGGCAGGTACTCAAATTGTTAGACACATTTGGGATGTTTAGAGGCTCTTATAAAAAAACTCTGACCATTTATTTTTAATAAATACATATATATATATAAGTACTTCAAACATAAAAAAAAGGGTACTTCAAACATTACTTTCAGCAACTTTTTTAATAAATTGACTCAATAAATGGTGGCCCTAAGAGTCTAAAATAGCCGAAAGCCAACTTAGAGTACTAATTTCTAAGGCTACTATCAGTTATTTTAATATAAATAGGACCAATATAAATTTCATTATTTATTAATTTTTTTAGATACGAAAATAAAATATAATTAATTAGTCAATTCTAATAATGCATATATCTCATAGTAAGCTTAATAATTTAATTAATAGAAACTTCAGCCCTAATTAACTTTCATCATTTACATACATACCACACAATTTTTATATATTTACATTTTTTAATTTTTTAATTTTTTTATATTTACATGCATATCACTCAAATCCTTAACATCACATTAAAAATGAAACCCAATATCAGTTCTATAAATATAAATATCTAAATTTTAGATGTCAAGTATGTAAATACATAAAATTTTTGTGGTATGTTTGTAAATTTAAGTTATAGATGGTGACAATTTTGTTATATATTAATTTAAACAAAATAAATTAGGGTCGAGGGTGTAAAATTCGAAGTTATCCGTTGGGATGGAAAAACTAATAATTGCATATCATATTTATTTGAAATATATTCTGCATAAAAAATGGACGGTAGATAAGCCAAGTTTTTAGACCAGAAATGCATCACAATAACGGCTTAGACATGCTAATCAAGATAAGACAACTGAACTTTTAAGCATGTGCGTGGTTGATTTGACTTCCACCGAATCGACGACCAAGGGGTATTCTGTAATATTTGTAATTTTGGAAGATTTGCATGTATACCACTCATTTCTTAGATTTTTACATATCTACCATTAGTACTTCAACTTTTGCAGGTATACCATCTACGATTAATGGCTATTCTAACTTTTTTGTGTAAATAATTACTTATTAAGCAATAATTTAACATTAATCAGTTATTAATTATACAAATATTAAATAATTTAAACTTTAAAATATATTTTTATTTATTAATTAACTTTTAAAATAACATAAATTTTCTAATTATAATTCACTTGATAATATATAAATTAATTATTAATTATTAATCAATAAATTAATAAAACTAAGTTAAATAAATATAAATTAAAATCACAAATCTATCTCCCTCTTCTCCTTTGCCCGAAACCCTCACCTACATCCTCTTCCTCTCCCAGTTTTTCGCCTAAACCCTAATTTTTATCTCTGTCCAAAACCCTCGCTTATGTAACTCAACTCTTGGTTTCACACAAAATCATCTCATTTGTGAACGAACATTCGCGATACAGTCACCACTAGAGCTAGCTGGGAAGAAAATGACGGGATCGCAGCTGAAACTAGTTGGGAAATTTAGAGAGTCGGATCACCGCAATTTAATTAACTGCTGTTAATTAACTTTCTAATTAAGAATCTCACCTACAGCTCACGTACCTTCCCACCTACCTCCCACCTACAACACCCATCTACCTTCTATTTACTGTTCTCGTAGTTTCTATAAATAGCCTCTTATGGTTTATCATGAATCCAAGCTAAGGGTCAAGCCAAGTCGTATAAGAGAGAGAGAGAGAGAGAGAGGAAGAGAGAGAGAGAGAGAGAGAGAGGAAGGGAGAGAAGAAAATATAGATTTTCTCGTAAACTTTGAGGCGCTTTAAGGGTGTAATTCCTCGAAGAAATAAAAGCATCCGCAGCTTCGTTGACGTAGGCAAATTTGTCAAACCACGTAAATCTGTGTCGCTCTGGTGTTTTTTTTGTGTATAATTTTTTATCGTTCCATTTTTCATTTTATTGTCGTCGTTTTTTCACAACAAAACTCCCATCTTTCTCATCATTATGCTCCACTCCTGCTAGAAACCATTGAAGAAGGTAAACTTGTTAGCGTCATTCTTCTTCTTCATGCGCCCAAGATTTATTAAATCTTTCGAGTTGGATTTAGTAAATCCCAAATTTAACGTGAATCAGCATCATTTTTGGATTTACAGGAGCTCAGAATTTACAGAGGCTTTTTTTTTGTTTGATAGGATTTAGCTTAAATCCTGTTTAAAACCAACTACCAAACAAACCCTAACTCCCTTTTACAGTTGAGAATTAGGGCATTCAAGTAAATAAAACCAAAACATCAAATTAGCATTTATAACAACAATTTACATCTCATATCTTACTTTTAGATAAGTATACCAATTTTTTTTCCTCAAAACCTCATTCATCCTCTTTACCACCCATTTGGTTGTAGTATCTCTTGAACAGTGAATGGTGTTCTATCCTAGCACTCTCGCACTCTTGCAAGAACGCATATGATGTGTATTCGCCCACATTATCTGATCCGATACACCGGATTTTTTACCAATCTGAGTCTCAATCCAATTCTTTCAAGTTATGAAAATCTCCAGCACTTTGTTCTTGCACTTCATGGTGTATTCCCAAAAATGCCTTGAGTAATCATCAATAAAAGAGACAAAGTATATTCGTTCAATGAATGATGATGCTTCATTTTGCACCAAACATCTGTGTGAACATACCCTAAGATTCCTTTTGTATTGTGGATGAGAGTCCCAAAAGATACACATTTCTTCTTGTCAAATACACAATGTTCACAAATATTAAGCTTGCAAGTGCTCGCTAATCAATCATTATTTCACCAAAGCAAGAAGTGAAACTTCTCCAGCATGAGCTAGCCGCATATGCCACAATGCAGTGGCGTTAGAAGAATCATTAGCAACAACAGTCGTTCCAGTCATTATACTAACTTGAAGATAATAAAGATTGTGATGGTGAACTCCATTCATAAAAACCAGTGCTCCACGATAAATCCTCAATAATTACCTTATAACCTTTGGTCTCTAAAGCCCTAAATGATTACAAATTCTTCTTGATATCTGGAACTCATTTAACATTTGTTAGCTGCCTCACAGTACCATCAAATATTTTGATAAAGATATTTCTTACACTAATAGTACGATAAGCATGATCGTTGTACATAATCACTAAACTGTTATCCAACTCCTTGTATGTGCAGAACTACCCTCGATAAGGACAAATGTGATAGGTAGCACATGTGTTGAGAATCCAACACGAATCAATTGTAAACAAATTGTGAGAAACTACAGATAACGATACAACTGAATCCCCCTCTTCCCATAATTCCACGATGAAAATTGGTTTTTGCCTCAGATGCAACTTTCTTTTTCTTCTCCTTCACCTTCAGACAATCTTTCTTCTAATGATCAATATCTAAAAAGAGAACACACCGACTTTTCCCATGATTGTGCCTACAATACTTGCTCCAATTTTGAGAATTTTCATTAGTGTTGCCTTTCTTTGTCGAAGTATTATTCTTCTTCTCAAATATGTCGCATTGGAGTGTAAGTGTCTTAGCTGACTCCATCTTTGTGGACTCATTGTCTCTTTGATGAAATTCGTGATTCAACAACATTGTAGTCACTTTCTCATAATTCAAGACTTCTTCCCATGAATGAGCGTCATAGTGAAATTTTTGTACTCTTCTAGAAGTGAATTCAACAATAGGAGCGTCTTATCTTCATCTCTAACCTCCTCACTCAAATTTAATAGATTTTTCAACAGCTTTGTAAAGTCATTCAAGTGCTCATCAATATTAACCCTCTATCTCAATTGAAATTTGTAGAGTCGACGCTTTATATTGAGATGGTTCTTCACATTCTTCGTCACATATTTGTTCTCCAGCATTATCCATAATTTCTTTACAAAAGTGTCCATCATCAGCCTAAATTTGATCTCCTTGGTCAAGCAATTTCAGATCAAACCATAAGCACTCTGGTTCATTTTTAACCAACAATCTCTCTAGGATATCTCTTAAGTTCATTTTATAGAAGAGGATTAGAGCATACGAGTGGGGTAATGGTTACATTTTATGTACTTCTCACCATTATTCTCTCATGAATTCTAAGTTCATTTTACAGAAGAAAATTAGAACATACAAGTAAATAAAGTCAGACCAAATATTTCTTAATTAAAAAAGATAATTAAGACATAGATGTTATTTCATTTCAGTATTTTAATTTTGATCAAATGATTAAAAAAATATTTAAACTAAAATAGAGAAAAAGTATTTCTAAATATTGATTTAAAATACAATTCGACATGCAAGTCTTATCATATATTAAAATATCATTTATTCAATCTTATTATATCATTATTCCATTATTTAAATTATATTAAAATAGCGTAAATAATTGTTATATCCTTGGATTCAACTTACAAAAAAGCATTGAAAAATCTTAGTTAAAGAGTCAATTGGAGTTAACAAAAAAAATATCAATTATAAGAACATAGGAATTTACATCTCTTTAACNTTATCTTCATCTCTAACCTCCTCACTCAAATTTAATAGATTTTTCAACAGCTTTGTGAAGTCATTCAAGTGCCCATCAATATTAACCCTCTATCTCATTTGAAATTTGTAGAGTCGACGCTTTATATTGAGATGTTTTTTCACATTCTTCGTCACATATTTGTTCTCCAGCATTATCCACAATTTCTTTGCAGAAGCACCCATCATCAGCCTAAATTTGATCTCCTTGGTCAAGTAATTTCGGATCAAACCATAAGCACTCTGGTTCATTTTTAACCAACAATTTCTCTAGGATATCTCTTAAGGATATATCTTGTTAGGGTTAATTTTTAACCATAGACAGAACTTCCTCCATATTCAAAGAGCGGCGCATTCATCACCTTGCATAGCCACAAGACAAAGTTCTCTTTATCGACGAAGTTCATCACATCAATTTTAACAGGATGCGTAATCATCAATTGAATCAACTTTTCCACTACTATAGTGCATGGTTGAAGAACCTGACATCATGTTATCATTCATAACTCCATTGTTGAAATCTTTCTCAAAAAAAATCCTTTAGCAAAATACTCGCTTCTCCTCGATACCGATGTTGTTCCTGTACCGGAACGCTGGCGAGACCTCACCTCCGAACCGCCAGACCACCTTCTGGAGTCGAACCATGGTCCTATCACGAACTAGATGCTTTGTTACCGATTGTTATGCGAAAACAAAAAAAAAAAACTACACAACAACACTTTATTTGGTTCAACGTTAAATTGGTTCACCTACATGTGTAATTGTTACATCTTCTGCACTTCTCACCATTATTCTCTCATGAATTCTAAATTCATTTTATAGAAGAGGATTAGAGTATACAAGTAAATAAAGCCAAAAGACCAAATTTTTCTTAATTAAAAAAAATAGATAAGACATAGATGCTATTCCATTCAGTAATTTAATTTTGATCAAATGATTAAAAAAATATTTAAACTAAAAAATAAAGAAAAAATTATTTCTAAATATTGATTTAGAATAAAATTTAACAGGCAAGTTATCTTATATTAAAATATTATTTATTGAATCTAATTATAACATTATTCCATTATTTAAATTATATTAAAATAGCGTAAATACTTGTTATATCCCTGGATTCAACTTACAAAAAAAGCATTGAAAAATTTGAGTAGTTATAGAGTCAATTGGAGTTAAAAAAAAATTATCAATTATAAGAACATAGGAATTTACATCTCTTTAAAAAATTAATAATTGTCTTCCAATTAAATGATAATTATAAAACTTAATCAAAATTAAGAATTACCCCTGATATCATTGAATTAAATGCAAATGAAACTTCTAAAATTTTTAAAACCATTCAATCATCCATCAAATGCATCAAAATTTTACAATGGCTCTAGTTATGATTGTTTAGTTAAATTTTTATTACTTCAAAATTGGAGAAAACTTCAAAATGAATTGCATCAAGCACATGAATGCTTGATGTTAGGTTTCATATACTTGATAAGTTTAGTTGATTAAATATTTAAATATAGTTAGATTTATAAAGATTTCTATGTCATTCATTTTCAAGAGTCATTTTCCTCCTTGAAAATAAATGTAACCTCACTCCCCCCCTCTTACAATAAAACTTTAGAAAAAAAACCTAACAATTACTTCCTCTCAAAAACTAACCCACTTGATTGTACACCACATGATGACAAATTCTCATAATCTTCTAAAGAAACAATAACCAAGCAACTAATCATAAAAAGAGAGAAATTTAAAAACATACCATTCAATACTTATGTATTTACATCTCTAACATCTACAATTTGATATTAACNTTCTAAAATTTTTAAAACCATTCAATCATCCATCAAATGCATCAAAATTTTACAATGGCTCTAGTTATGATTTTTTAGTTAAATTTTTATTACTTCAAAATTGGAATTTTACAATGGCTCTAGTTATGATTTTTTAGTTAAATTTTTATTACTTCAAAATTGGAGAAAAATTCAAAATGAATTGCATCAAGCACATGAATGCTTGATGTTAGGTTTTATATACTTGATAAGTTTAGTTGATTAAATATTTAAATATAGTTAGATTTATAAGGATTTCTATGTCATTCATTTTCAAGAGTCATTTTCCTCCTTGAATATAAATGTAACCTCACTCCCACCCTCTTACAATAAAACTTTAGAAAAAAAAACCTAACAATTACTTCCTCTCAAAAACTAACCCACTTGATTGTACACCACATGATGACAAACTCTCATAATCTTCTAAAGAAACAATAACCAAGCAACTAATCTTAAAAAGAGAGAAATTTAAAAACATACCATTCAATACTTATGTATTTGCATCTCTAACATCTACAATTTGATATTAATACTTAGGAAAACTTAACTATTACAAACATACACATGAAAGTTATACTTTTAACATGTTTTAGTGAAATTTTTGATTTGGTGTCAAAAATTTCAGTCTTACAAATGTAAATACAAAAATTTATATTTTAGATACCTAAATATATAAGAATTGTGGGGTGTGCATATAAATATCNAAACATACACATGAAAGTTATACTTTTAACATGTTTTAGTGAAATTTTTGATTTGGTGTCAAAAATTTCAGTGTTACAAATGTAAATATAAAAATTTATATTTTAGATACCTAAATATATAAGAATTGTGGGGTGTGCATATAAATATTCCAAAAAGTGGCCTGAAAAAGAGCACCTACGAAGTTGAAATTAGAGCAGAACACAGCTTCCAAATCAAGTGGGTTCCAAGCAATTATAAAATTTCGAATGATTATTAACAATATCCCCTAAAATAATAGTAATAATTGCATAAATTGGAGGGCCAATCCTTATCAGGGGCCCGCCAAGTCGATATTCCATGCACGTGGCTTAGCATAAACTACAATACTCTGATAAAGCATTCCCTATTAATAGCCATGAATAAAGGGCCATAATGCCTCACTCTTTTGAATGATTGCGACTACAAATCATAAAAAAAATATACGAAAACAAACCCGATTCGTAACGGACAAGTAGAGAGGAGCAAAGCCATCACATTCATGCAGATTTTTTCATCAGATTTAGTTTGAATTCTGTGGCGTAAACGCGATAAAAGCTACCATTTTANTATACGAAAACAAACCCGATTCGTAACGGACAAGTAGAGAGGAGCAAAGCCATCACATTCATGCAGATTTTTCATCAGATTTAGTTTGAATTCTGTGGCGTAAACGCGATAAAAGCTACCATTTTTAAGGGGAAAAATGATGAAGAAATTTTTTATTTTTAAAATGAAGTTTAATGAAGTCCTCCAGAAGGATTCGAAAGAGCAATTACAGCTACGTCTTATGAAAACATGACAGCGATGCGTGGGTGAGTTCATTTTTCTCCTTATTCAGTTCGTCGCTCCTGCAATCAGAATGGGTCGTATGCTGTGGTTAGAAGGATGATGTAATTGTTTCTTAAATAATTAGAAGGATAATTTACATACATACCATTCAATTCCTATGCATTACATATCTAACACGTAAAATATGCCGGCCGTCTTATCTATGCATGAAAAGGTGAATTTCATTTTTTTTTCTTAANTTAGAAGGATGATGTAATTGTTTCTTAAATAATTAGAAGGATAATTTACATACATACCATTCAATTCCTATGTATTACATATCTAACACGTAAAGTTTTTTTTCAGGTATATGCCGGCCGTCTTATCTATGCATGAAAAGGTGAATTTCATTTTTTTTTTCTTATGAGATGGGAAAGATTTGGGTGATGGAAATGCAAAGAAGCAAAAGTTTTGGCTTTAGATATGTAAATACATAAAAATTGGATGGCATGTAGCTAAATGTCCCATAATTAAAATTTAAAAGAAAAGTTGGTGAAGATATCATTTCAGTTTACATCAGATACAGCTGAAAGATAGAAAAAGCGGTAGTCTATCAATCTTTGGTGAGTAGGGTTGTTAACTAGCAAATCTTGAACCGGTCCACATAACTCGGCTTGTTGATTTATTTCTATCTAAATCAAAAGTCAATCCAAATTTCGAGCAATCTTTGATCTTCTAAACAATTTGATAGCTCCATTTAGAAGACTTTGAGAGATTTAGGGTATGTTTGGGGCAGTTGCAACTGTTTGAAACAACAATTGTGAAGCTACTGTAAAAGAAACTGTTGTTCNTCCAAATTTCGAGCAATCTTTGATCTTCTAAACAATTTGATAGCTCCATTTAGAAGACTTTGAGAGATTTAGAGTTTGTTTCGGGCAATTGCAACTGTTTGAAACAGTAATTGTGAAGCAATTGTAAAAGAAACTGTTGCTAAAAAACTACGGTAATTATTAAAAATTTATTTTATTTTCAAAAAGCTACGGCAGTTATTAAAAATTTATTTTATTTTCAAAAATTCAAGTCGTGGCTTTTTCACATTCATCACACTTTAATAGCTCAGATTGAAAACAACAGCTTTCTATCTTCTAAAAGCAACAGCATGCAAAAAAATTTCACAGCAACAGTCTTTATATTCATTGTTTGTGACNAATCGTAACTTTTTCACATTCATCACACTTTAATAGCTCAGATTGAAAACAACAGCTTTCTATCTTCTAAAAAGCAACAGCATGCAACAAAATTTCATAGCAACAGTCTTTATATTCATTGTTTGTGATATTTAAGGAAATTATTATTAATTATTTAAGATTAAATATAATGTTTGCACTTTAAACCCTAAACCCAAGGCAGCAGGTAGTTATCACATTACCTGCTAGAAACTTGTTATAACCATCTTCAAATCACCTTCATCCTCAAATCATAATTAATCATAATTGAATAATTTTCAAACAATCTTCGAGCAATTATCATATTATGATCGAAGTATCTTCTTATGATCTTTGACAATGATTTGAACAAGCATCAAAGCATGATTAAACCACAATAAAACAATCTTTNATTAATCATAATTGAATAATTTTCAAACAATCTTCGAGCAATTATCATATTATGATCGAAGTATCTTCTTATAATCTTTGACAATGATTTGAACAAGCATCAAAGCATGATTAAACCACAATAAAACAATCTTCAAAAAACGCTTGCACTAAGAACAAATCATCTTCTTTCACAATTGAAATAATCTTCAAATCATATTCGAACCATAAACAAAATATAATCTAACAATCTCCAAGTCATGATCAAATATGTTTGATGATGATTAGATCATTGTTTGATTATGATTCAAATTGATTTGGTCATAATACAATTATAGCTCAAAAATAGTTTGGTTATAATTAAAAATTTAATGAACATGACTGAAATATGGAAGGTCACCACACAATAAGATAATACATTTAAAATTAAAAAAACAATAATAAGTAACCTACGTAGCTCTTGCATATGTTGTCTAATGATTGTTTTGAGTGTAATTTGTAGTGAACATATGTTGTCTAATGATTGTTTTGAGTGTAATTTGTAGTGATGACTGTCGACTTTATCAATAGCAACAATACAATATATTATATACAAAATTTGAAATATATATATATGATAAATTGCACCTGATCGTATAAAATTTTCGGAGAATCATTCAAGTCTACACTTATTTTACAATAATATTAATCCATAGATCTATTTACTATTCNACAAGTTCACATTCCCTACCAATTACGTGGCTTTGTTATACTGGCTTTGTTAGAACTCGTAGAATTAAGAAAAAGCTCAAGCTCAAATTTGATTAATTAATCAATCTCAAGGCCAAACTCAAGCAAGGAGTAACATGAGCTCGACTCAATTCATTTTCACACTTTCAAGATTCAAACAGAATCCAATACATGTTTGTGATACGACTTCGTACAATAAAGGCAGAAAGGAGAAAAATGGAAGCTAAAAGAAGTGCCCCAAGAAGACATGAGAGGAGATCGAATTGAGGAAAAAAGAAAAAGCAAAAGAGGAGCGGATGACTAAAATTTGAGAAAAACAAACTCATTTAATATTCAAACAATTGATAATTTAAAACCTAGGTCAAAGGCTTCATTATATAAAGGAAGTACTTGACTTTTTTACATGAAAGTCTAATAACAACCTAAAATTACATAAACAATAAATCAACTAAATAATGTTGAAAAAATCATAAACTTATCTAAATCAATTTTCCTGAATAAAAAATAAGAAGAAGAAGAAATATATATAAATAAAATGCAGTCCAAATTATACAGACGTCATCAACTACACCAAGGCACGAACACTGAAGAGAAAAACAAATACTTGAACAAAGGAACAAGAGCATTTCAACTACATATGGGTCACCCAATGTCATCTAAAGACGGATAAAAAGTTAAATTGGAGCTACAACTAGCGAAGAATCTAAATTAAGGTCATTGGCTAGAACGAAGAACTCTACCTACTTCGATACTTATAAGAAAAGTTAGAAGCCTCAGAAAACTTTAAAATATAGCAAATATGAACATAGATAATAAGATGAGCATTCATGTTGAAAAGCAAAGCAGGTTCAAATGAAATAGGTGCAAACTTTCTAATAAATACGAAAGGCTCCGAGGCTATGGTAGGTAATCAATTGTATGTACAATGTATAATTACCATCTCCCATAATTTTGAAGTATAACACATCAACTTAATTCCTCTATAATTTGCACACTCTTGCGCATTCCCTTTATTCTTAAAACTGGGGACCAAAATACTCTTCCTCTACTCCTCAGACATCTTTTTAGATTTTAAAATAATATTAAAGAGTTTAATAAGCCAAGAAACTCTCAAATCTCTTATATATTTTCACACTTCAATTGGGATATCATCAGATCCTACAGGCTTTCCACCCTTAATTTTTTTAAAGCATCCTCAACTTTTTTTTTACTAATGTGATGGTAAAAATGAAATATTTTATTATTATTAATGATATTAATATCACTAAAATAGATCGTATTTTCAGAAACTTCATTAAAAAGTTTATAAAAATAACTCATCTACCTATGTTGAATATCTTTTCCTAAGAAAAGCACTTTTTGATTTTCATCTTTAATATACTTTACTTTGAGTTATATCTTCACGTTTCTTTTCTTTTGTTTGGAAGTAACGATGCTTTACCTTTTTAATCATCATTACCACAGTCACATTAAATAGTAATTCAAGCTCCATTATACATATCTTTCATAATTTTAGTATGAATTTGACACTTACTTCTTTAGTTTGCACAAGACAAATTCTTGTGCGCTCAATCATGTCATCTCAAAGTCAATAAAAGATATATAAAGACTATTTCACTCCACTCAAATTTTTTTCATTACCATAATACAAGAAAATTGCTTTTATAATAGATCTTTCTAGAATGAAAGTAATTAAAGTCTTCAAAAGTTTCATAACTCTCTCCCATAACTTATTGTATGACACAAGTTTGATACCTGTAAATTAAATATCATTATCATTAGCATAATCCCAAATATTTGTGGTCACCATTATGAATCCATAATTTTCACCTATTTTGTTGAGTATTGTCCCGGTATTAAACATACTCTTCGCAAATCATCAAACAACTTTTGTCGATGTAACCTTAAAGATAACGCATTTTTCTTCTTAATTCTCCAAGCCAAGTTTTATCAACTTGTCGAACATGTGCTTTTTCATCCTTCATTGTGAAAAATCAAACCATATAAATCTATTTTTGATCATCTTATCTTCAATAATCATTCATTAATAGTTTTGTCACACAACCATTCAAGCATTATCATATCTATCACACAAATCAAATATCAAAGACATATTTTGCAACACAAAATTCAGATTTGTATAACATCTTCAACTTAATTATAGTTTTATAAAATGTATGTTAAGCATTCATAGTATCCTCTATTAAACAAAATGCTCAAGTCACATCTTCATTTTAATCATTCAACCTTAACTCTATAAGTTATATCCCCATGTATATATTAAATGACATTTTTTTAAATATTTGTTCCAAAATATTTACAATTTTCATATGCTAATCATTTTTTTTGACAATATGAGTTAGTGATTTCCCAAAATACTATAATTAGTGATTTTATTATTATTATTATTTGTTCATTACTAACGAGATTTACAGCTTAACAAACTCGTTGGTCTCTTCGTTCATANTTATTATTTGTTCATTACTAACGAGATTTACAGCTTAACAAACTCGTTGGTCTCTTCGTTCATAAAAAAAAAGTCCAATTCTATAAAATCTTGAACTATCTATATTTATCATGACAATTACCTAGGTATGGGGTATCAAAGATTGTGTTGATTTCAGCATAGAGATTGTTTTGCGAAAGCCCCATAAGTCCATTTCATGTTTCATCTTGGCGATTAAATTAAGTCTGATTTAATCTAGGCGTTAAAAATAGTTGTATGATGTGGAAATGTACTTAAAACGGTCTTAACTTATTAGAATTAAATGAAAATATGACACTCAATAGGACAAAATGGAGAAAAAGGCTTCATGTAGCCAAGCCCAATTATTGAGATAAAGGCTTCTTGTTGTTGTTTTTGATTAAAACGTAGTTGCAATTCTTGTCAAAGCTGGTGCAGGACCGGTTGGTGGGGTGTGGAGAATAGCAAAGCAGGTCTGACACGGTATCAGCTTCATCAACAAAACAGCACATTGCCAGAAAACCAGACAGCAAAATACAAAATAGGAAGAACGTTGAGTGTAAAAGCAGCAAGCCTCCTCCCAGCATCGTACAACCATTTTTAGTCTACCATTAAATTATGAGAAATGGATGGCGACAGGGGGGAGCTGTAGTGAGATACTGTCATGAGAGACCCTGGCTAAAGTATGGACGAAATTTCTGATGAGAAGACGTAATTGAAAATAAACTGTGTAAAGAAAATTTTTGTTCACATGCATTTCAATATAAATCATTTAAGGTCTTATTAGAAGGGTAAAAAAAGATTTGAATGCTATTAAATTTGCATATAGATTTCAAATCCAGATGGGGAATCCAATCCAAGAAGTTATCTATCAACAATATTGTACCTTTGAAGTCCATGGTTGTCTGTTTGTGTGAGCAAAGCGAGAATGAAATAAATGAACTTAGAGGCAACCTTTTGGAGCTTAAGCTATAATAAGTCATTTAGTCGATTAAAAAAATAATTTGGTGAGGTTAATTAATGCATTTTTTATTACTTTGTAAGATAAAATTGCTTTTGAAACAATGAATAAATTTTGACCACCTCCCCAAAATCTAAGTCATTTAGTTAATTAAAAAGATAACTTCGTGGAAATCTGAGAAGTTCGGCTCTTCTTCATGGTGAGGAGGACAGCCGCTCCACAAAATTATGCAAAGATTTGATTGGGCATATCTTTGGAAACATCTTTCTTAGTTTTATTCCCTTCCTATTCTATGGTTCTTTATTTTTATTTCAGAATTATTTACTTTCCTAATTTATACTAGATATATCTGGCATGGAATGGTTTCACTATATATATGTATCTGACATGCGAATAATAAAGTTAAGTTTTCCTTCCCAAGCAATTTCTACATGATATCAGAGCTCCAAGCTCGATTTTGACTAGATTAGTGCATCTTTCATCGATCAACTTAAACTAAATTGCTCGTCTACATCCATTTTTTGTTTGCTTAGATCGACAAACACTTAGAATGGACTAGCGTCGTTTCCCGGACTCGTTATTTGAATCGATTGTTTGAATCAACCGTTTACCTGTGTCATATGCATCATCTGTGTATCATCATCTAAATCGCTCATCAAGATTGCATGTCTACTTCATCTGAATCGCACACCATTCAAAGCTTCCTCCTGCTCCATCACGCAGTTTGCGTCAGTCAGAGCTTTGAAACAAATCGTAGTCTTCTTCCTCCCTACCAAAAACAAAAGCAAAAGCTCTCTCAGACGACTCTCTCCTCCCAGCCAATGACATCTCCCCTACAACCAAACCAAAACTCCCATTTTTTTCCAAGAGAGGGATTGTGATGTGCTGAGACCCAAAACTCGTGTTTTCTCCAACAACGAAATTGCGGCGTGAAGAGGGTCGGAACTCCCATTTTCTTCAACNAACCAAAACTCCCATTTTTTTCCAAGAGAGGGATTGTGATGTGCTGAGACCCAAAACTCGTGTTTTCTCCAAGAATGAAATTGCGGCGTGAAGAGGGTCGGAACTCCCATTTTCTTCAATAATGGGATTACGGTGTGCAGAGACCCGAAACTCTTTTTTTTTCACTTTTTCTTCTACTTTCCATTCAATCTCGCTACCCAATCGGATTTCCCCCTGCGTGCCCTTCCTCGGCTCTTCCCTACAGCAGAAATTCATCT
This sequence comes from Phalaenopsis hybrid cultivar, assembly GCA_002079205.1. NCBI lineage: Eukaryota > Viridiplantae > Streptophyta > Magnoliopsida > Asparagales > Orchidaceae > Phalaenopsis > Phalaenopsis hybrid cultivar. The sequence goes on along the minus strand of JXCR01137744.1, from coordinate 51,247 downwards.
GCTTGTACCCTCAGCTAGAATTCTTCGTTCAACCCCTCCTTTATTCTTCTCTATCATCGAAACTATCCCTGCAATCGGAATTAGTCTTGCTGCAGGCCCTCCTCCGTCAAATCCCTTCAACCAATCTGTATGCCCTCCTCCGTAGTCCTCTTCTTTCTAGCACCGAAATTCTGCCTGCAGGATCTCACCTATTCAATTTCTATTGCCAAAATCTTCTTAGCAACAGACACTTCACCAAATTCTCCAGCACCTTCGTTCGAATTCTCGTCCTGCAGCAACCGTCATTCCNCCTAGCACTCTCGCACTCTTGCAAGAACGCATATGACGTGTATTTGCCCACATTGTCTGATCTGATACACCGAATTTTTTACCAATTTGAGTCTCAATCCACTTCTTTCAAATTACGAAAATCTCCAACACTTTGTTCTTGCACTTCATGGTGTATTCCCAAAAATACCTGGAGTAATCATCAATAAAAGAGACAAAGTATATTCGTTTGTTGAATGTTGATGCTTCATTTTGCCCCAAACATCTGTGTGAACATACTCTAATATTCCTTTTGTACTGTGGATGAGGGTCCCAAAAGATACACATTTCTTCTTGTCAAATACACAATGTTCACAAAAATTAAGCTTGCAAGTGCTCGCTAATCAATCATTATTTCACCAAAGCAAGAAGTGAAACTTCTCCAGCATGATCTAGCCACATATGCCACAATGAAGTGGCATTAGAAGAATCATCACAACAATAGTCGTTTCAGCCGTTATACTAACCTGAAGATAATAAAGATTGTGATGGTAAACTCCCTTCATAAAAATCAGTGCTCCACGATAAATCCTCAATAATTACCTTATAACCCTTGGTCTCTAAAGCCCTAAATGACAACAAACTCTTCTTAATATCTGGAACATGTTTAACATTTATTAGCTCACTCGCAGTACCATCAAACATTCTGATAAAGATATTTCTTACACTAATAGTATGATAAGCATGATCATTGTACACAATCACTAAACTGTTATCCAGCTCCTTGTATGTACAGAACCACCCTCGATAAGGACAAATGTGATAGGTAGCACATGTGTTGAGAATCCAACACGAATCATTTGTAAACAAACTGTGAGAAACTACAGATAATGATACATCTGAATCCCCCTCTTCCTATAATTCCACGATGAAAATTGGTTTTTGCCTCAGATGCAACTTTCTTTTTCTTCTCCTTCAGCTTCGGACAATCTTTCTTCTAATGATCAATATCTAAAAAGAGAACACCGATTTTTCCCATGATTGTGCCACAATGCTTGCTCCACTTTTGAGAATTGTCGTCAGTGTTGCCTTTGTTTGTCGAATTATTATTCTTCTTCTCAAATCTGTCACGTTGGAGTGTAAGTGTCTTAGCTGACTCCATCTTTGTGGACTCCTTGTCCCTTTGATGAAATTCGTGATTCAACAACATTGTAGTCACTTTCTCATAATTCAAGACTTTCTCCCATGAATGAGTGTCATAGTAAAATTTTTGTACTCTTCTAGAAGTGAATTCAACAATAGGAGCACCTTATCTTCATCTCTAACCTCCTCACTCAAATTTAATAGATTTTTCAACAGCTTTGTGAAGTCATTCAAGTGCTCGTCAATATTAGCCCTCTTATTTGAAATGTGTAGATTCAACGCTTAATATTGAGATGGTTCTCACTTTCTTCGTCACATATTTGTTCTCCAGCACTATCCACAATTTCTTTGCAAAAGTGTCCATCATCAACCTAAATTTGATCTCCTTGGTCAAGTAATTTCGGATCAAACCATAAACACTCTGGTTCATTTTTAACCAACAATCTCTCTAGGATATCTCTTAAGAATATTCCTTGTTAGGGTTCATTTTTAACCATAGACAGGACTTCCTCCATATTCAAAGAGCGGCGCATTCATCACCTCACATAGCCACATGCCAAAGTTCTCTTTGTCTACGAAGTTCATCACATCGATTTTAACGGGATGCATAATCATCAATTGAATCGACTTTTCCACTACTATAATGCATGGTTGAAGAACCTGATATCATGCTATCATTCATAACTCCATTGGCGGTTACATCTTCTGCACTTCTCACCATTATTCTCTCGTGAATTCTAAATTTATTTTATAGAAGAAGATTAGAGCATACAAGTAAATAAAGTCAAAAAATCAAATTTTTCTTAATTAAAAAAAGATAAATAACAGATAAATGTTATTTCATTTCAGTATTTTAATTTTGATCAAATGATTAAAAAAATATTTAAACTAAAAATAAAGAAAATTTATTTCTAAATATTGATTTAGAATAAAATTCGACAGGCAAGTGTTACCATATATTAAAATATTATTTATTGAATCTTATTATATCATTATTTCATTATTTAAATTATATTAAAATAGTGTAAATACTTGTTATATCCTTGGATTCAACTTACCAAAAAAGCATTGAAAAATCTGAGTAGTTAAAGAGTCAATTGGAGTTAAGAAAAAAATTATCAATTATAAGAACATAGGAATTTACATCTCTTTAAAAAATTAATAATTGTCTTCCAATTAAATGATAATTACAAAACTTAAATCAAAATTAAGAATTACCACTGATATCATTGAATTAAATGCAAATGAAACTTCTAAAATTTTTAAAATCATTCAATCATCCATCAGTTGCATCAAAATTTTACAATGGCTCTAGTTATGATTGTTTAGTCAAAATAAAACTTAAATTCAAAATGAATTGCATCAAGCACATGAATGCTTGATGTTAGGTTTTATATACTTGATAAGTTTTGTTGATTAAATATTTAAATATAGTTAGATTTATAAAGATTTCTATGTCATTCATTTTCAAGAGTCATTTTCCTCTCTTGAAAATAAATGAAATAACTCAATAAATGTAACCTCACTCCCACTCTCTTACAATAAAACTTCAGGGAAAAAATAATAATAAAACTAGCAATTACTTCCTCTCAACAATTCCAAAGAAAATTAATGCATTATGTACACAATACATGATAACAAATTCTCATAATCTTCTAAAGAAGCAATAGCCAAGCAACTAATCATAAAAAGAGAGAAATTTAAAAACATACCATTCAATACTTTATGTATTTACATCTCTAACATCTACAATTTGATATTAGCACTTAGAAAAGTTCAACAGTTACAAACATACACATGAAAGTTATAATTTTAATATGTTAGTGATATTTTTGATTTGATGTCAAAAATTTCAGTGTTATAAATGTAAATATAAAAATTTATATTTTTAGATACCTAAATATACAAGAATTGTGGGGTGTGCATATAAACATCCCAAAAAGTGGCCTGAAAAAGAGCACCTACCAAGTTGAAATTAGAGCAGAACACAGCTTCCAAATCAAGTGGGTTCCAAGCAATTATAAAATCTCGAATGATTATTAACAATATCCCCTAAAATAATAGTAATAATTGCATAAATTGGAGGGCCAATCCTTATCAGGGGGCCACCAAGTCGATATTCCATGCACGTGGCTTAGCATAAACTGCAATATTCGGATAAAGCATTCCCTATTAATAGCCATGAATAAAGGGCCATAATGCCTCACTCTTTTGAATGATTGCGACTACAAATCATAAAAAGATATACGAAAACAAACCCGATTCGTAACGGACAAGTAGAGAGGAGCAAAGCCATCACATTCATGCAGATTTCTTCATCAGATTTAGTTTGAATTCTGTGGCGTAAACGCGATAAAAGCTACTACTTTTAAGGGGAAAAATGACAAAGAAATTTTTTATTTTTAAATGAAGTTTAATGAAGTCCTCCAGAAGGATTCGAAAGAGCAATTACAGCTACGTCTTATGAAAACATGACAGCGATGCGTGGGTGAGTTCATTTTTTCTCCTTATTCAGTTCGTCGCTCCTGCAATCAGAATGGGTCGTATGCTGTAGTTAGAAGGATGATGTAATTGTTTCTTAAATAATTAGAAGGAAGATTTACATACATACCATTCAATTCCGATGTATTGCATATCAAACACCTAAAGTTTTTTTTTTTTTTAGGTATATGCCGGCCGTCTTACCTATGCATGAAAAGGTGAATTTCGGTTTTTTTTTTATTCAAGTTATAATGGTAATATTTCTTATGAGATGGGAAAGATTTGGGTGTTGGAAATGCAAAGAAGTAAAAGTTTTGGTTTAGATATGTAAATACATAAAAATTGGATGGTATGTAGCTAAATGTCCCATAATTAAAATCTAAGGAAAAGTTGGTGAAGATATCATTTCAGTTCACATCAGATACAGCTGAAGGATAGAAAAAGCGATAGTCTATCAATCTTTGGTGAGTAGGGTTGTTAACTAGCAAATCTTGAACCGGTCCGCATAACTCGGCTTGTTGATTTATTTCTATCTGAATCAAAAGTCAATCCAAATTTCGAGCAATCTTTGATCTTCTAAACAATTTGATAGCTCTATTTAGAAGACTTTGAGAGATTTAGGGTTTGTTTGGGGCAGTTACAACTGTTTGAAACAGCAATTGTGAAGCTACTATAAAAGAAACTGTTGTTCAAAAAACTAAGGTAGTTATTAAAAATTTATTTTATTTTCAAAAAGCTACGGCAGTTATTAAAAAATTATTTTATTTTCAAAAATTCAAATCATAGTTTTTTTACATTTACCACACTTTAATAGCTCAGATTGAAAACAATAGCTTTCTATCTTCTAAAAAGCAACAACATGAAAATTTCACAGCAACAGTCTTTATAATCATTGTTTGTGATATTTAAGGAAGTTATTATTAATTATTTAAGATTAAATATAATGTTTGCACTTTAAACCCTAATCCCAAGGCAGCAAGTAGTTATCACATTACCTGCTAGATAGAAACTTGTTATAACCATCTTCAAATCACCTTCATCCTCAAATCATAATTAATCATAATTGAATAATTTTCAAACAATCTTCGAGCAATTATCATATTATGATCGAAATATCTTCTTATATCTTTGATAATGATTTGAACAATCATCAAAGCATGATTAAACCACAATAAAACAATCTTCAAAAAATGCTTGCACTAAGAACAAATCATCTTCTTTCACAATTGAAATAATCTTCAAATCATATTCGAACCATAAAAAAAATATAATCTAACAATCTCCAAGTCATGATCAAATATGTTTGATGATGATTAGATCATTGTTTGATTATGATTCAAAGATGATTGAAACGTAATTCAAATCATCTAAAGAAGCTGATTTGGTCATAATACAATTATAGCTCAAAAATAGTTTGGTTATAATTAAAAATTTAATGAACAAGATTGAAATATGGAAGGTCACCCCACAATAAGATAATACATTTAAAATTAGAAAAATAATAATAAGTAACCTACGTAGGTCTTGCATATATTGTCTAATGATTGTTTTGAGTGTAATTTGTAGTGACGACTGTCGACTTTATCAATAGTAACAATACAATATATTATATACAAAATTTGAAAATATATATATGATAAATTGCACCTGATCGTATAAAATTTTTCGGAGAATCATTTAAGTCTACACTTATTTTACAATAATATTAATCCATAGATCTATTTACTATTCTGATCAAAACATTAATTTTTTTTTACATTAATCCACTTTATGTTGCTTCTTAATTTACATCTACTCCTATTATAGATGCTGAGCGTGTCTCTTGAATTGCAAAACTGAATTGCATGTGTTATGTTAATTATGTTATATCACCAATAATACACTATATTAGTAATGATTTTTACATTATTTCCTCTATAATTTTTTGTTGTAATTGTACTCACTTTATTATATCAACCATGCAATCAATTTTGTTATAACCCATGATTGAACAACCTTCCAATGATGAGATCGTATAACATTCAAACCATCCTCAATCCATAACCAATCTTTAAACCAAATTCTAACAATCTTTGAATGAGGATTGTATCATGATCGCTAACAAGCATCTTGATCGTGATAAAACATATTTCGTTTGAACAAAGTTTGAACATGAAACCAAACATTGCTACAAAATGATTCAAACATTATTCTAACTTTGTTTTAACGTTGTTCAAACCCACGTCAGTTACATCGTAGTTCAAATAAGTAGTCTATAGTCAAAAGAAGGAATATTTTGGCCCGACGATTTTTAGAGCATATTTCACTAAAAAAATTATAATCCAGCATAATTCTCGATCTTTTTGCTATTATGGGGCAAAGTCAAATTTTCCTTCCCAAATGCACCTCTCTAGCTTTCAGTGTATTGGTATTCAAGACAGTAGTGAAGTGTACTTATTCCTTCTCTCTTTCTTAGAATGAGTCTCCAGACCAGCATTCATGCAACAGTTGTTGAATTACCACTCATTTATGTTCCAGACGAGAATTCATAGACTGCTTGACAAAGGAATTCATTCCTTGCATTCCTGCTAGCACTACAAAGCCTTGGTTTTCACACCCCTATAGAAGCCGTGTGGCCGTTCCCCACATTCTTAGAGTCAAGTTTTCCATTAATTTTGCCACACAAACTCTGCTATTAGAGAATACTTTACAACCTAACATTAGATCATATAACATAATCAATATAACTAAACTTTTATAGATTTTTTTTTCCCTTCAAGTTTTTATAATATTTTACAAGTTTAACTCTAAATCTGTATCCTCCTTCATTTTTATAATATGTCCAAGATTCTTAAGCCAATCATATCTACGTGTCAAATGGCTTCTCGATAATACTTACAATAAACAAGTTCACATTCCCTACCAATTACATGGCTTTGTTATACTGGCTTTGTTAGAACTCGTAGAATTAAGAAAAAGCTCAAGCTCAAATTTGATTAATTAATCAATCTCAAGGCCAAACTCAAGCAAGGAGTAACATGAGCTCGACTCAATTCATTTTCACACTTTCAAGATTCAAACAGAATCCAATACATGTTTGTGATACGACTTCATACAATAAAGGCAGAAAGGAGAAAAATGGAAGCTAAAAGAAGTGCCCCAAGAAGACATGAGAGGAGATCGAATTGAGGGAAAAAAAAAAGCAAAAGAGAGCGGATGACTAAAATTTGAGAAAAACAAATTAATTTAATATTCCAACAATTGATAATTTAAAACCTAGGTCAAAGGCTTCATTATATAAAAGAAGTACTTGACTTCTTTACATGAAAGTCTAATAACAACCTAAAATTACATAAACCATAAATCAACTAAATAATGTTGAAAAAATCATAAACTTATCTAAATCAATTTTCCTGAATAAAAATAAATAATAAGAAGAAATATATATAAATAAAATGCAGTCCAAATTATACAGACGTCGTCAACTACACCAAGGCACGAAAAACTCTGCACTGAAGAGAAAAACAAATACTTGAACAAAAGAACAAGAGCATTTCAACTACATATGGGTCACCCAATGTCATCTAAAGGCGGATAAAAAGTTAAATTGGAGCTATAACTAGCAAAGAATCTAAATTAAGGTCATTGGCGAGAACGAAGAACTCTACCTACTTAGATACNAGCTATAACTAGCAAAGAATCTAAATTAAGGTCATTGGCGAGAACGAAGAACTCTACCTACTTAGATACTTATAACAAAAGTTAGAAGCCTCAGAAAACTTTAAAATATAGCAAATATGAACATAGATAATAAGATGAGCATTCATGTTGAAAAGCAAAGCAGGTTCAAATGAAATAGGTGCAAACTTTCTAATAAATACAAAAGGCTTCGAGGCTATGGTAGGTAATCAATTGTATGTACAATATATAATTACCATCTCCCATAATTTTGAAGTACAACACATCAACTTAATTCGACTATAATTTGCACATTCTTGTGCATTCCCTTTATTCTTAAAACTGGGGAAAAAATACTCTTCCTCCACTCCTCAGGCATCTTTTTAGATTTTAAAATAATATTAAAGAGTTTCATAAGCCAAGAAACTCCCAAATCTCTTATATATTTTCACACTTCAATTGGGATATCATCAGGTCCTACAGGCTTTCCACCCTTAATTTTTTTAAAGGCCTCCTCAACTTCTTTTTTACTAATGTGATGGTAAAAATGAAATATTTAATTATTATTAATGATATTAATATCACTAAGATATNGGCTTCGAGGCTATGGTAGGTAATCAATTGTATGTACAATATATAATTACCATCTCCCATAATTTTGAAGTATAACACATCAACTTAATTCGACTATAATTTGCACACTCTTGTGCATTCCCTTTATTCTTAAAACTGGGGGAAAAAATACTCTTCCTCCACTCCTCAGGCATCTTTTTAGATTTTAAAATAATATTAAAGAGTTTCATAAGCCAAGAAACTCCCAAATCTCTTATATATTTTCACACTTCAATTAGGATATCATCAGGTCCTACAGGCTTTCCACCCTTAATTTTTTTAAAGGCCTTCTCAACTTCTTTTTTACTAATGTGATGGTAAAAATGAAATATTTGATTATTATTAATGATATTAATATCACTAAGATAGATCGTATTTTCAGAAACTTCATTAAAAAGTTTATAAAAATAATTCATCCACCTATGTTGAATATCTTTTCCTAAGAAAATCACTTTTTGATTTTCATCTTTAATATACTTTATTTTGAGTTATATCTTTAAGTTTCTTTTCTTTTTGTTTGGAAGTAATGATGCTTTACTTTTTTAATCGTCATTACCACAGTCACTTTAAATAGTAATTCAAGCTCCATTATACATATCTTTCATAATTTTAGTATGAATTTGACACAACTTTCTTTTTTAGTCTGCACAAGACAAATTTTTGTGGCGCTCAATCACGTCATCTCAAAGTTAATAAAAGATATATAAAGACCATTTCACTCCACTCAATTTTTTTTCATTACCATAATACAAGAAAATTGCTTTTATAATAGATCTTTCTAGAATGAAAGTAATTAAAGCCTTCAAAAGTTTCATAACTCTCTCCCATAACTTAATGTATGACATAAGTTTGATACCTGTAAATTAAATATCATTATCATTAGCCTAATCCCAAATATATGTGGTTGCCATTATGAATCCATAATTTTCACCTATTTTGTTGAGTATTGTCCCGGTATTAAACATACTCTTCGCAAATCATCAAACAAATTTTGTCGATGTAACCTTAAAGATAACGCATTTTTCTTCTTAATTCTCCAAGCCAAGTTTTAACAACTTCTCTAACATGCGCTTTTTTATCCTTCATTGTGAAAAATCAAACCAACTAAATCTATTTTTGATCATCTTATCTTCAATAATCATTCATTAATAGTTTTGTCACACAACCATTCAAGCATTATCATGTCTATCACACAAATCAAATATCAAAGACTTATTTTGCAACGCAAAATTCATATTTGTATAACATCTTCAACTTAATTATAGTATTATAAAATTTATGTTAAGCATTCATAGTATCCTCTATTAAACAAAATGCTCAAGTCACATCTTCATTTTAATCATTCAACCTTACCTCTATAAGTTATATCCCCATGTATATATTAAATGACATTTTTAAAAATATTTGTTCCAAAATATTTACAATTTTCATATGCTAATCATTTTTTTTGACAATATAAGTTAGTGATTTCCCAAAATACTATAATTAGTGATTTTTATTATTATTATTATTTGTTCGTTACTAACGAGATTTTCAATTTAACAAACTCGTTGGTCTCTTCGTTCATTAAAAAAAAGTCCAATTCTATAAAATCTTGAACAATCTATATTCATCATCACAATTACCTAGGTATGGGGTATCAAAGATTGTGTTGATTTCAGCATAGAGATTGTTTTGCGAAAGCCCCATAGTCCATTTCATGTTTGATCTTGGCGATTAAATTAAGCCTGATTTAATCTAGGCGTTAAAAATAGTTGTATGATGTGGCCATGTACTTAAAACAATCTTAACTTATTAGAATTAATTGAAAATATGACACTCAATAGGACAAAATGGAGAAAAAGACTTCATGTAGCCGACCCCATTTATTGAGATAAAGGCTTCTTGTTGTTGTTTTTGATTAAAAAGTAGTTGCAATTCTTGTCAAAGCTGGTGCAGGACCGGTTGGTAGGGTGTGGAGAATAGCAAAGCAGGTCTGACACGGTATCAGCTTCATCAACAAAACAGCACATTGCCAGAAAAGCAGACAGCAAAATACAAAATAGGAAGAACGTTGAGTGTAAAGGCAGCAAGCCTCCTCCTAGCATCGTACAACCATTTTTAGTCTACCATTGAATTATGAGAAATAGATGGCGACAGGGGAGAACTGTAGTGAGATACTGTCATGGGAGACCCTGGCTAAAGTATGGACGAAATATCTGAGGAGAAGAGGGCGGCGTAATTGAAAATAAAATGTGTATAGAAAATTTTTGTTCACATACATTTCAATATAAATCATTGAAGGTCTTATTAAAAGGGGAAAAAAAGATTTGAATGCTATTAAATTTGCATATAGATTTCAAATCCAGATGGGGAATCCAATCCAAGAAGTTATCTATCAACAATATTGTACCTTTGAAGTCCATGGTTGTCTGTTTGTGTGAGCAAAGCGAGAATGAAATAAATGAACTTAGAGGCAACCTTTTGGAGCTTAAGCTATAATAAGTCATTTAGTCGATTAAAAAAATAATTTGGTGAGCTTAATTAATGCATTTTTTATTGCTTTGTAAGATAAAATTGCTTTTGAAACAATGAATAAATTTTGACAACACCACCCCATAATCTAAGTCATTTAGTTAATTAAAAAGATAACTTTGTGGAAATCTGAGAAGGTCGGCTCCTCTTCATGGTGAGCAGGTCAGCCGCTCCACAAAATTATGCAAAGAATTGACCGGGGATATCTTTGAAAACATTTGTCTTAGTTCTATTCCCTTCCTATTCTATGGTTCTTTATTTTTATTTCAGAATTATTTACTTTCCTAATTTAGACTAGATATATTGGCATGGAATGGTTTCACTATATATATGTATCNGTCTTAGTTCTATTCCCTTCCTATTCTATGGTTCTTTATTTTTATTTCAGAATTATTTACTTTCCTAATTTAAACTAGATATATCTGGCATGGAATGGTTTCACTATATATATGTATTTGACATGAATAATAAAGTTAAGTAATTTTTCCTTCCCAAGAAAATTTCTACATGATATCGGAGCTCCAAGCTCGATTTTGACTAGATTAGAGCATCTTTCATCGATCAACTTCAACTGGATTGCTCGTTTACAGCCATTTTTTGTTTGCTTAGATCGGCAAACATTTAGACTGGACTAGCGTCGTTTCCTGGACTCGTTGTTTGAATCGATTGTTTGAATCAACCGTTCATTTGTGTCATATGCATCATTTGTGTATCATCATCTAAATCGCTCATCAAGATTGCATGTCTACTTCATCTGAATCGCACACCATTCAAAGCTTCCTCCTGCTCCATCACGCAGTTTGCGTCAGTCAGAGCTTTGAAACAAACCGTATTCTTCTTCCTCCCTACCAAAAACAACAGCAAGAGCTCTCTCAGACGACTCTCTCCTCCCAGCCAATGACATCTCCCCTACAACTAAACCAAAACTCCCATTTTTTCCAAGAGAGGGACTGTGATGTGTTGAGACCCGAAACTCGTGTTTTCTCCAACAATGAAATTGCGGCGTGAAGAGAGTCGAAACTCCCATTTTCTTCAACAACGGAATTGCGGTGTGGAGAGACCCGAAACTCTATTTTTTTTCTCACTTTTTCTTCTACCTTCCATTCAATCTCGCTACTCAATCGGATTTCCCCCTGCAAGCCCTTCCTCGGCTCTTCCCTACAGCAGAAATTCATCTGGTTGTACCCTCNACTCTATTTTTTTTCTCACTTTTTCTTCTACCTTCCATTCAATCTCGCTACTCAATCGGATTTCCCCCTGCATGCCCTTCCTCGGCTCTTCCCTACAGCAGAAATTCATCTGGTTGTACCCTGAGCTAGAATTCTTCGTTCAAGCCCTCCTTTATTCTTCTCTGTCGTCAAAACTATCCCTGCAATCCGAATCAGTCTTGCTGCAGGCCTTCCGTCAAAATCCCTTTAGCTGATTTGCATGCCCTCCTCCATCAAATCCCTTCAATCGATCTGTACACCCTCCTCCGGGGGCCCTCCTCTTCTTTCTAGCACTGAAATTCTCCCTGCAGGATCTCACCTGTTCAATTTTTATTGCCAAAATCTTCTTAGCAACAGACAATTCACTGAATTCTCCAGCACCTTTCTCAAAATTATCGTCCTGCAGCAACAGTCATTCATCTACTTGCAGTAGCAGTCAAATCCCTTTCTGCAAATAGTAGCAGATCTAAATACGCATAGGATTTATGACCAAGTATGAGATGAAGACGTCAAATTCTACTTCGGAGGTTAATTCTAAATTAAACCAATAATTTTTTTCCAAATAACTCTTGAACTCCTTAAAAAAACTTCATGAACGTAATTCGAAACAGCAAAGCAACCNCATAGGATTTATGACCAAGTATGAGATGAAGACGTCAAATTCTACTTCGGAGGTTAATTCTAAATTAAACCAGTAATTTTTTTCCAAATAACTCTTGAGCTCCTTAAAAAAACTTCATGAACGTAATTCGAAACAGCAAAGCAACATCGTGACACACCAAGGTAATATATCATTCTTTCATCTTGTCAGTAATGGAAAATTTAGAACTTGAACATAGATTCAAGAGCATATGATCATAAGATCGGAGACATCAATGCTCTAGCCAAATATCAAGTGATCTCTACATCTAGATCGGTCAGATTTGCAAATGGATCAGACTCAAAAATTGTTGGAAAAAAGCATGTGGAACGCTCTCGAGATATTACTCTTTCTTATATTTTGTATGTCTCGTAGTTGAGCTGCAATTTGATACCAATCACTAAACTTACTCATGATATGAAATGTATAATTAAGATCCTTGTGAACTGTTATGAATTTTGGGTGGTGGAATTGGGAAAGGTGTTGGCAGTAATGAAATGCATCAAGATTATATTTGTTCAAGAAAAAACTATCTAAACACAAAAATAATCTAGCCTCTTTTTTTACCTCAAATTTATAAGTTTGTTGGGTTTATTTTGTCCAAAAATATGTCATGTTATGGCGCTGTCGTCTGGATTATCCTAATTTCAATTATCTTACACAGTTGTATTATCTTTTGTGTATTAATAAAAATCCTAGTTTTTATTCATGTGAGATTTGTAACTTGACAAATACAATAAAAATAGTTATCTCATAACCCATTACAAACCCTCACACTCTTCTTCCAATATCCACAATGTTATTTGGGGATCTTTAAAGGTGAAAACATTAATTGAGGCTAGATAGTTTATTTCATTTATTGACAATCACACTAGTTTTACTTGGGTATTCCTAAATAAAAAAATATATATAAAACAATCCACATANATCTTTAAAGGTGAAAACATTAATTGAGGCTAGATAGTTTATTTCATTTATTGACAATCACACTAGTTTTACGTGGGTATTCCTAAATAAAAAAATATATATGAAACAATCCACATCTTTCAAACTATTTATGACAGGAATCAAACTCAATTCCAACGCAAAATTCTAATCCTCAAAATTGATAATGCAAAGAAATATTTCAATTTAATCATCGCATAATATTTTTCAAAAAATAAAATCATTCGTGTGAGTTAATGTATTGATATCCCATAATAAAATAGGATGGCTGAGATAAAAAACAGGAATCTCTTTAAGGTATCCCGCTCAATTATGATTTTCCATTAAGTACCAAAATATTTTTGGGGAAAAGCAGCTATTACTGCAACATATTTTATCAAGCAAATGTCTAGTCGGATGCTTAACTTTAAACCCCTCTTCATGTTTTGATGGCTACCTATCCTAACATCAGAGTTTTTTTTTTTTTACTACTATACCGCTTAAAATTTTTGTGGGTGTATCATTTGTTTACATCCATTCTCAAAATCATAGAAAACTTAACCATAAATATATCAAGCGTATTTTTCTTGGATATGCTTCCAACAAAAAATAGTATAAATGTTACACACATGTTAGCTGAAAATACTATAACTTCATGAATGTCACATTTTTTAAAAAATCAATCCTACCACCCTAAATCTGATGTTCAATGAGAGAGTGCAAATGAACATCAATTTTGTGATGCACTTGATGACAAGTACACAGTCTCGCTACCTGCTCCAACAAGCCCTCCTATCCTAGTTGAGGATGGCCAACCAATCCAACCAACCCAACCTAAAGTCCAAAACAAAGAACTTCATGTGTACACATGAAGAAAGAAAAATCTTCAGTAGGTATAAGACAACTTGCAAGGACGGAACTGTTCAAACCAATAAAATTGAGTCTACATTCACCTGAAAATTTTTGTCAAGAGTCTAGTACCCATGAGATATCCCCTTCCTCTTCTGATGTTGGTGATAAAAACAAATGCATTAGATATCCAATTCAGAAGTACGTAGTTTACAGGAAGCTATTCCATCCTACAAAGTTTTTAATTCTAACAGTGATAGTTTGCAAATTCTTAAATCCATTCATGAAATTCTTGAAAATTAAGAATGGAGTAAAGCAGTTAAAGAGGAGATTCAAAAACCAAAACATAATAGCACATGGATTTNTCCAATTCAGAAGTACGTAGTTTACAGGAAGCTATTCCATCCTACAAAGTTTTTAATTCTAACAGTGATAGTCTGCAAATTCTTAAATCCATTCATGAAATTCTTGAAAATCAAGAATGGAGTAAAGCAGTTAAAGAGGAGATTCAAAAACCAAAACATAATAGCACATGGATTCTTACTAAACTCCCTCATGATATAAAGTCAATTGGATGCAAATACAAAAGCTGATGGGGGTATTGAGAAATTCAAAGTTAGACTTGCTAAAAAATATTTTACTCAATCCTACGGGATTGACTGTCAGGATACTTTCACAGCAGTTGTCAAACTAAATACTCTTAGAGTTCTCCTTTCGGTAATAGTTACTAAGGAATGGGGAGTCCATCAACTTGACCTACAAAAATGTCTTTCTCAAATTTGGAAAAAGAAATGTATATGGACAAACAACCGGGATTTGAGAATAATTCCAACAAAAATCTAGTATGCAAACGCCAGAAATTTCTCTGTGGGCTTAAGCAATCACTAAGAGTGTGGTTTGAAAAGTTTGCTAAAATCATAAGATATATTAGAAATTCTCAAGGTCAAGCTGATCATACACTATTCATAAACACATAGGTGATATCATTGCATTAATAGTATATGTGGATGACATAACTCTTATTGGTGATTATGAAAAGGAAATTCTCAATATAAAATAAGTTCTTGGCACTNTCAAGGTCAAGCTGATCATACACTATTCATAAACACATAGGTGATATCATTGCATTAATAGTATATGTGGATAACATAACTCTTATTGGTGATTATGAAAAGGAGATTCTCAATATAAAATAAGTTCTTGGCACAAAGTTTAAATTCAAAGATTTAGGAAACATGAGATATTTTTTAGGTATGGAAGTAGCAAGGTCCAAGAAAGGCATTATTATATTACAAAGAAAAGATATCCTAAATCCACAATAATTGAATGCGAGCCTGTCGATACTCCAATGAATCCCAAGTAAAATAAAGTGCATAGCTGAATAAGGCAAAATATGAAAGATTGGGGGGAAGAATCCTCTACCTGTCACATTTGAAACCAGATATTGTTTACTCTGTCAGCATTGTAAGCCAACAAATGAATAACCCAAATGAAGAGCATTTGAGAAGGGTGTACAAAATTTTGAAGTTTCTCAAGAAGACTCTTAGTCGTGGATTCACNAAGTAGCAAGGTCCAAGAAAGGCATTATTATATTACAAAGAAAAGATATCCTAAATCCACAATAATTGAATGTGAGCCTGTCGATACTCCAATGAATCCCAACAAAAAGAAATCTAATAAGTAAAATAAAGTGCATAGCTGAATAAGGCAAAATATGAAAGATTGGGGGGAAGAATCCTCTACCTGTCACATTTGAAACCAGATATTGTTTACTCTGTCAGCATTGTAAGCCAACAAATGAATAACCCAAATGAAGAGCATTTGAGAAGGGTGTACAAGATTTTGAAGTTTCTCAAGAAGACTCTTAGTCGTGGATTCATTTTTTTAGAAAACCATAAACAGAAAGGTATAAGTCTACAGTGATGCAAGTGGGGTTGGGGAACTCACTGACAAAAGGTCCACCACAGGTTAGGGCTCCTATGTATGGGAAAATTTGGTTACATGGAGAAGTAAAAAGTAAGTTGTTTCTAAAAGCAGTGTTGAATCAGAGTATATGACACATGTTTTAAGAATCTATGAAGGGATCTAGATTCAAAAATTATTAAGGAGATTTGAGTGCACCTCCAATAGATCTATACAGATATTTGTGACAGTCAATCAGTCACCAGTATTAACAAGAAACTAGTGCATCATTACAGAATCAAAAATATCAAAATTTATAGAAACTTTATCTTTGAAAAAGTTAATGTTGGAATTATACAATTAAGCTGCATCCCAACACACCAATAAGTGTTAACGTCTTCACCAAAGCTCTTCCTTTTTAAGCTCAGTCTCACACTTCAATACCAAGTTTGGTCTCTATAAAATCTATGACCCGGGTTGAGGGGAGTGTGGAAAGCTAAGAAATTTAACTCCTCTCNCCAAAGCTCTTCCTTTTTAAGCTCAGTCTCACACTTCAATACCAAGTTTGGTCTCTATAAAATCTATGACCCAGGTTGAGGGGAGTGTGGAAAGCTGAGAAATTTAACTCCTCTTCATGGTGGGTCGGCTAGTTGCTTTACAAATAATGGAAAGATTCGATTGGGGATATATTTGTAAACCCCTTTCTTGGTTTAATTTCCTTCCAATTTTATGTTTCTTTATTTTGTATATGAGAATTATTTAATTTCCAAATTTATACTAGATATATTTGGTAAGTTTGTAAACTGTAATTCGTTTCACTATATATATGTATCCTAAATGCGAATAATGAATTTTCATATANTCTTTATTTTGTATATGAGAATTATTTAATTTCCAAATTTATACTAGATATATTTGGTAAGTTTGTAAACTGGAATTCGTTTCACTATATATATGTATCCTAAATGCGAATAATGAATTTTCATATTTTTCTTTCCCAAGTAATTTCTACATGACACATTCTTATTACTTCAAGATTAAGTTGTCAGATAAAATTGAACTTTGAAACAATGAATGAACTTGGAGAACACCACCCCATTATTGATGCAAGTTGCTCAGATGTAAGTGTGGTTTAACTCGAGCTATACAATAATACAAAATATTACAACAAAAAGCCCACCCTATTCACAAATTGTAGACGAGGGCAACACCAAAAGATGGGTAGGAATCCCAGGGAAAAGAAATAGCAAAGTTCGCATAAGTAGAGGAAGAAGTAGAAGAAGAGATCCTCATGAAGGAAGAAGATGCCAAACACAAAACACATCAAATAGATCACAAATAGATGATAGTAGGAAGATTGCGTGCTAAGCTAAGTGAGGTCGAAAATGAGCTTAACTTATTTATCCTTAATTTTCTCTTAAAATGAGCATAAGCCATGCCTTCTTTGCTTAAAAACATGCAAAGATTTGTATTTGCTAGAGAGATGAAGCTTAAGCTAAATTAAGCTAGCTAGTAAGCCTAAACCAAACTACCCAATAATACACAGTTGCACATATTATTAATCTTCCAAGGCAGTTACATACGCATACACATAAATGGAAGGTGATAAGCTGTATTTTTTATCTTCCAAGAGAAAAAAACATTATGCCAATGCAAATACAATAATTCTGATTTGGTATCCCTGAAAAAATTTATGGCAAGTGCATGCGTAGTTAATATATAGNTAAATGGAAGGTGATAAGCTGTATTTTTTATCTTCCAAGAGAAAAAAACATTATGCCAATGCAAATACAATATTTCTGATTTGGTATCCCTGAAAAAATTTATGGCAAGTGCATGCGTAGTTAATATATATATATATATATCTGTGTGTGTGTGTATTACAAAATTTATTTAAATAATTATTAAGTACTAATAATAAAACATAAATAATTATTATTTTAAATTGTGTAAAATTTTTCAGAAAGTGAAGATAAATTAGGTTATATTTAAATCAATGATAAATTATTAAATTAATTAAAGTAAAAAAATGACAAAAATACTTGTAAATAAAGTACATCTTTAACCAAAAAAATTTATATTACTACTACAGAGGATGTTATAATTTCATCAGGAGTAAATCTTCACATTTAAATTTAAAAAAACGAAAATCATATATAATATCTATATACCCTATTCTCTAAAGATTTCACATCACCCTTTAAGTGTCTCTAATATCAATCAACAATTAAAAATGCATTTAAATATCCAACTCCAAAAGCCCATCTTTACTTCCAAGACCGTTCTCACATTCCATTTATTTCATTTGTAAAAATATAATTTGATATACGTTTTAGTATTTATTTATCCATAATTTTGGAATATATTTGAAAATGTAAATTAACCCCATAGAATTCAACCAAAGTTTTGGAAACTCTTAAAATTTTGCATAAAATTTTGAAAAACATATATCTAAAAAACATATGTTATATTACTAATATGTTATTTTACTTTTTCCATTTATTGATATTTCAACCTACACGTAGGATTTAAATTTTCATCAACTAGAGATAAAACTTTAAAAAATTAAACGTGATTGAAATAAAAACGTAGATANTAAATTTTCATCAACTAGAGATAAAACTTTAAAAAATTAAACGTGATTGAAATAAAAACGTAGATATTTTTTTGTGAAAATAATATTTTCTGCTCACTGAAAATGAAGTATTAAATCACACTTCTGGCAATTGTTTTCTACTTTTTAATCATTATTATTTTTCTAGCTGCAAACAAAGTTTTTATGCTAGATATTTTAATTTTCTTCTTAGCTTTTCATATAACAATTCTTTTTGTTAAGCTTGGATCACAATTAATTCTTATTAATACATTAACAAAGAATTTTGAAAGAAAATACTTGAATATGAATATGACAATTTCATGCATATATTTCATTGCCTTAAAAATCTTTATGGCTATCAAACTCTTTTTTTCTAAAATCTTAAACTTTTAAAATTAAATATTGTACAATGAAATAACCATATAGATAAGTTTGACATATTTTTTTCAAGATTGTAATTGCAGTCTAATTTATTATCTAGAATGTGGAATTATCAATTCTCAATCTAACACTTAAAAATACAAAAAAATAAATTTTAATTTTTATATTTTTTTGTGATAAATAAGTATAATACTATATCATTATTAGTTATCAAATCATATGAATCATTTAATTAAAAATTAAACATTTTTACTATTTTTATACTTTTCTTCAATTGTGTACAATGTAGGGGTGATATCAATCGAGGTTTGACCGAGCTACTGTAAACTCAATATATAAAATTTTGATTTTGACTCGAGCAAAATTAGCAAAATTTGATTGAAGTTAATACTTATCAATTTTGAGTCTAAGTTTAGATTAGCTCAAGTAAAGACTATTAACTTTATAAAATATTTTGTAATTATCAAACAAGATAATTATAAATACAAAAATATTCAAAATTTACTTATACAAGGTTACAAGTATATTATAAAATTTGCTAAAAAATAAATGATAAGATTAATCCTCAAAATAGTTTCTTAATTTTTCTTTTGTAACCAATTTAACGCCACAGTATCACATTTCTCCAATTTAGCCTCTCAACAACAATAACAACAAGCTTTTATCTCACTAAGGGTCTGTTTGGGGCAGCTTATTTGGTACGGTAGCATTTTGGAAACGCATTTGGCCTGTTTGGGTAAACTGCATTTTGGCAGCTTATGCGTTTTGAGAATGCTAAAAGCAGCGTTTTCAGACCGCACCTAGATAGGTGCAGTGGCAGTTTTCTAAAAGCGATATAACTTTTTCAAGAAAATAAAATTTTGTAATAACTACATCTAGTTTATCAGCAGATTATTTTTAATCAGCTTATCAGCAAATTATTCAATAAGCTACAGCTGTCCCAAACAGACCATAAGTTGGGCTGACTAAATGAATCCTTTTTCTCCATGGTGTCCTATTAAGTATCATATTTTCATTTAATTCCAACAAATTAAGATCATCTTTTATAAAACATGCTCAAGTTTTTTTAGGTCTACCCCTACCTTTCTTAACATGAGTCAAATCTAAAACATCTACTCCTAATTGAGTCATCAAATGGGCGATCGACATTTACTTAGCCAAACCATCTAAGGCGGCTGCTCTCTTTAATCTTGTCTGCCACAGGAGTTGCTCCAACCCTTTCACGAATATATTTGTTTAACATTTTGTATTTATGTGTAAAGCCACTCATCCACTTGAGCATTCTCATCTCAGCAACACTTTAACTTAATTTTATTTTTCTCTTTTACAGGCCAACATTTTGCGTCGTAAAGCATTGCAAACCTCACCACCATCTTACAAAATTTTCATCGAAGTCTAAGGGGCATTTGGGGCAGCAGTGCAGTGGCGATGCGGTGTCGCACCCGATTTTTTCTGTTTGGAAAAACTAAGTCTTATCTGCTGTCGAAAGCTGTGTTTTTCCCCCNCAACATTTTGCGTCGTAAAGCATTGCAAACCTCACCACCATCTTACAAAATTTTCATCGAAGTCTAAGGGGCGTTTGGGGCAGCAGTGCAGTGGCGATGCGGTGTCGCACCCGATTTTTTCTGTTTGGCAAAACTAAGTCTTATCTGCTGTCGAAAGCTGTGTTTTTCCCCTATACCTGACTACCTGCA
This sequence comes from Phalaenopsis hybrid cultivar, assembly GCA_002079205.1. Lineage (NCBI taxonomy): Eukaryota > Viridiplantae > Streptophyta > Magnoliopsida > Asparagales > Orchidaceae > Phalaenopsis > Phalaenopsis hybrid cultivar. The sequence goes on along the minus strand of JXCR01137744.1, from coordinate 30,400 downwards.
GTGGCTCCTAAAAAGCTCTGGTCTGACTTTTTAAAAAAAATTTGTAATAATCACCTCAGTTTTTTGAACAACAGCTTATTCTCAAGCAATTTCAAAATTGTTTCTTCAAACAACTGCAGCTGCCCTAAACCGACACTAAGTGGTACTTTTCTATCACACAATAGACCCGAAGCATTCCTCCGCTTCAACGATCCAACTTGAATTCTATTAATAAAATCCCCATCTAAATTGCCATCACTTTAAACTGTAAACCTGAGATTTCCAAAATCTTCACTCCTTATAATGATTAGATCACCTATTATTACAACCNATAGACGATGGCAATCAGCAGCCATGATAGTCATGTTTAAAAACAAGCAAAACACAGAATAAAATTTTTTGGTGTTTTTAAAAAAAAAGCAAAAGACTTAATAAAAACAAACAAAACACCTAATAAAACATCTAGGAAATGTTTGGTAGCCTATTAATAGGTGGATTTAGCAATGGATTTAGCTTAAATCCAGCCAAACACAAAAAATTTGAACCTTCAATCCAACGCANAACTGAAATAGGAAAATAGTTGGTCAATCCTCCTTGTGCTCGAACACAAATAACATCACTAGTACAAATATCTTTAATGACTTGAATAAAAGAAATGTCAACACATTTCTTTTCAAGATCTCTCCAAAATACTTCTCTTTTGAAACTTTATCAAAAGTTTACTCATCTAAATCAACAAAAATCATATGTAGATCCTCCTTTCTCTCTCTATACTTCTCCATCAAACATCTCAATAAATGTACAGCTTCCATCGTAAACTTGCCTGACAATGGCACTATTCCAATTTAGTCTCTCGAATACAAAAAATTAATCCAAACTAATCACCAATGACTAGAGGGAGCAAGCAATGGCGATCATTACTGTTAGGTAGCGACGACCGAGGTGGCGGCCTAAGGTGAGCAAACTGAGCAGTGGTAGAGGACGTCAATCAGAGTCCACGATAGTCATGTTTAAAGACAAGAAAAACACCTAATAATTTTTTGTTGTTGATCTTATAAACAAGCAAAGCATTGTTTCTTGCCAAAATTCAACACATTTTCCCAATTTAGTCTCTTGACAACAATCAAAAGAACAACAAGTCTTTATCCCACTAAGTGGGGTCGGCTATATGAATCTTTTTTCTCCATTGTGTTCTATTAAGTGTCATATTTTCATTTAATTCTAATAAATTAATATCATTTTTTATACAACATACCCAAGTCTTTTTAGGTCTATCTCTACCTTTCTTAACATAAGTCAAATCTGAAACATCTACTCTCCTAAGAAAGTCATCAGATGGATGATTCATGTTTACGTAACCAAACCATCTAAGGTGACTTTCTCTAATCTTGTCTGTCAATGAAGCCACTACAACCCTTACACGGATAAATTTGTTTCGCAAGTGTAAAGCCAACTATTAACTTGAGCATTCTCATCCAAGGATTACTTTTAAGATAATTTTAATTATCTTTTACGGAACATTCTGAATCATAAATCATTGTAGGTTTCACCACCATCTTATAAAATTTAATTGTAAGTCTAAAAGGTACTTTTATATTACACAATAAGCCCAATGCATTCCTCCACTTCAACCATTGAACTTGAATTCTACCCATCACTTTGAGAAATAAACTTGAGATATCTAAAATGTTCGCACCTTATAATGATTTGATCACCCATTGTTAAAACCCCAACACTAGATCTATCACTTCTAAGATTATATTTCATGTATTTAGTTTTAGATATACTCATACAAAAGCCTTGAGACTCTAAAGTAGACATCTATAATTCAAGTTTTTGCCTGAACTCTCTCTAGTTTTATCCACAAGAAGGATATCATCAACGAAAAGTAAGATATATCCTCCTATAAATATGTAGTAAGAACATCCAAAATTAAAGCAAAAGAATGAGGGCTTAAAGGTGATACATGGTATAAACCAACTAAAATAGGAAAATACTTGGCCAATCCTCTTTGTGGTCTATTTAATGACTTGAATATAAGAAATGTCAACAAATTTCTTTTCTAGACCTCTCCAAATTACTTCTTTTGGAACATTATCATAAGTTTTTTTCTAAATCAAGAAAAAAACATATGTAGATCCTCCTCACCCTCTTTGTAATTCTACATCAAACCTCTCAATAAATTTATAATTTCCATAGTAGACTTGCTCAGCAATGACAGTGTTCCAATTTAGTCTCTCAACTATACAAAATTAATCCAAAATGGTGACCAACGACTTTAGGGAACAAGTAATGGCGACCATGACTGTTGGGCAACGAAGGCTGAGGTGGTGGCCTAAGGCGAGCAAACTTAGCAGTGTTAGACAACAACAATCAGCGGCCATGATAGTCATGTTTATAAATGAACAAAACACCACAACTTGCCAAATTCAACCCACTAATAAGCAAAACTGATAATAAATTTTTTCGTGTTTTTAAAAACAAGCAAAACACTATTGCTTGTCAGATTCAACACATTTCTCCAATTTAGTCTCTCAAAAACAACAACAACAAGTTTTTATCCCACTAAATGAGATTGGCTGCATGAAACCTTTTTCTCCAATGTGTCCTATTAAGTGTCATATTTTAATTTAATTCTAATAAATTAAGATCATTTTTTAAACAATATACCCAAATCTTTTTAGGTCTCCCTCTACTATTAACATAAGTCAAATCTAAAACATATACTCTCCTAATTATCATCAGATAGATGGTTGATATTTATATAACCAAAGTATCTTGCCTTCCAGTGGAGCTACTCCAACCCTTTCACAGATATATTTGATTCGCATTTTGTCTTAAGTGTAAAGCCACTCATCAACTGGAGCATTCTCATCTCAAAAACTCTTTTAAGTTAATTTTATTTTTCTTTTTTTACGAGCCAGCATTCTACCCCATAAAGCATTGCAGGCCTCACCACCATCTTACAAATTTTAACTTTAAGTCTAATCAGTGATTCTCTATCACACAATAGGCGCCGTGCATTCCTCCACTTCAAACATCTAATTTGAATTCTACTAATAATATCCTCATTTAAATCAACTTACTTCGAACAATAAACTCGAGATATTTAAAACATTCACACCTTATAATGATCTTATCACCCATTGTTATAACCCCGACACTAGATCTATTGCTTATAAAATTACATTCCATGTATTTAGTTTTATATCTACTCAAACAAAAATCTTAAGACTCTAAAGTAGGCATCTACAATTAAAGTCTTTATCTGAACCCTCTCTAGTCTTATCCACAAGAAGGAAAATCATCGACGAAAAGCATACACTAAGGTACATCCTCCTATAAATATCCAGTAAAAACATCCATAATTAAAGCAAAAGGATATGGACTTAAAGCTAAAACATGGTGTAAACCAACTGAAATAGGAAAATACTTGGTCAATCATCCTTGTGTTCGAACACAAATAACAGCACTAGTACACATATCTTTAATGACTTGATTATAAGAAATGTTAACACATTTCTTTTCTAGACCTCTCCAAAGTACTTCATTTGGAATCTTACCATAAGCTTTTTCTAAGTCAACAAAAATCTCATGTAGATCCTTCTTACTCACTCTATACTTCCTCATCAAACCTCTCAATAAATGCATACCTTCCATGATAGACTTACCTGGTAATAGCAATTTTCCAATTTAGTCTCTCAACTATACAAAATTAATCCAAAATGGTGACCAATGACTGGAGGGAGCAAGCAATGGCGACCATGACTCTTGGGCAGTGATGGTCGAGGTGGTGGCCTAAGGCGAGCAAACTGAACAGCGATAGACGATGGCAATTAGCGGCCATGATAGTCATGTTTAAAAACAAGCAAAACACAAAATAAAATTTTTCAGTATTTTTAAAAAAAAGCAAAAGACCTAATAAAAACAAACAAAACACCTAATAAAACACCTAAGCAATGTTTGGTAGCCTATTAATAGATGGATTTAGCAATGGATTTAGCTTAAATCCAGCCAAACACAAAAAATTTGAACCTTCAATCCAACGCTCCGATAAACTGAATTTTCTCGCATTCTATTTGTTTTTCCTCATGTTTTGACTTCTTCTTAACATAAATTAAAATTTATTAAATCTGAGTCGCAGAAGGACTCCAACCATCCTCCCTTAAGCCCACCTATTGATTGAAATCTCTAATGAGCTGCTCAATCCGCCCAAATCTATCTGACTGCTCAACCCACAATTGTAGTGCCTTCTCCCCCAAGATACCTTAAGAGCAAATTCAACAAACAAGCGCTCAGCCTATCCCTTCTACTTGACATCCACTCATTTTTAGCCGATGACAACTGTAATAACATTAATCTCATATATCGCTACAATAACCTACACTGCAATCCCAATGATGAATCCATTTGGAGGTTTATCCTAACCATGATTGGTGTGAGCAAATACAAGGTTGTATCCAATCAATCCCATTAAATGTGGCTGTTGTTCAACTCGTTCGCTCAAATTAGTTAATATTGGTGAATTTGATAAAGAAGAGAGTTGAAGGGGAAGAAAATAGTTATTAAAGATTTATAAGACCATTTAGGGGTGGTTGACTTAGGCTAGAAGTGCATTTCACATAAAATCAAAAATATTATAATTCGTGCATTGGCGCCTAAACGCTAAGACCCCTTGCTTAAGCACTGGATAACCCGAGAGGTAGACACCTAAGTGCCAAACCAGAACACCTAATTTAGCGAACGAGTGAATTAATGAGCCTTATTTAAAATCCAATCAATAACCTACACTGCATTAGAGAAAGTCATCTTAGATGCTTTGGTCACATTAAATGTAGATCATCTGATGATCCGTTTAGGAGAGTAGATGTTGTTTTTATCACATTTAATTATCAAAGTAATTTAAGTGTCAAACCAGAACACATAATTTAGAGGTAGGCACATATATGAGCCGTATTTAAAATCCATCAATAACCTACACTGCAATCCCAATGATGAATCCATTTGGAAGTTTATCCTAACCATGATTAGTGTGAGCAAATACAAAGTTGTATCCAATCAGTCCCACCTCAAAGCAATTATAGAGCAACCTGGCCCATCGGGTTGGACCAAACCAATGTGATGGAGCTCTCCAACCCTCATACTTGGCTAGCATTGGGGCCATCGTTCCAAACGAGACTGGAGACCTTCTTGAGACAATGGGAAGACATGCCCAACATTGGGACACCACACACGTGCTCCGACATATCATTGAACCATTGATGTTAGAGTTGCACATTGTTGTGAGGGACAACTTGAATTATCATTGAGGGGGACAATGTGAATGCTATAAACTTTTTCCAAAAGCCTATGCAAGAAATATCATGGCAAGCCAACTTGAATTTGCATTCATCTAACCGTTCAAGCAAATCACATTTCAACACGTAGCTAGAGATGATAATAGAGCAACACATTGTTGTGTCCGCATTGTCCTTCAAAGCGGGTTTATTTAGAAAGATGTAAATAAGCAACATTCTATTTTGTTGTCTTATTTTAGAGGGTAGGTCTTATCTTGTGAAAGCTTGAGGCAGAGTTTTGCACACCTTTTGCTTTTATATATAGTAATGCAAATGCAATATTTCAAGAATAAGAGAGAAAGAAAGAGATAAAGAGATTATTATAATAATTTAAATATATCTAAACAAACACCAAGAAAAATTCAATTCATTTGATTTGCTTCTAACCAAACAGTTCCAACATTTTTAAGATGCATGCATTCAAACACCCAATATTTCTAAAATGTGCGCCTTTTAAAAATGTCCAACCACCTTAAAGAAATCTAATGCCTCTAAAAGCTCAAAAGAAATAATGAAGATAAAGACAACGTTGAAATTGATTAAGAATAGAGTACTATTTCTGGTTCAAGGAGTTTGAAATTCACAATTCTCAAACATTTGAAAAAATTTTGGTGAAATTGCACACTCAATAGTGAATACAACCCATCGTGCTTCACCATGATGAAATGAGTCATCCACTCAACTCAAATTAGAGGCAAGTATAATAAATTCAAAACCAAAAAAACAAACCTAACTAAACATATATGGTTAATTCCAGTTTTATCAAAGTGCAAAATGCAATGCGATCCGCAAAGCTTTATTTTTGCTTCAAACTGTAAAGCACATAGCGAAGCGACACTTTTATTGGGAAAAGCGCTAATAGGTTATATAAAACTATTAATGTATAAATAATNAATGCAATGCGATCCGCAAAGCTTTATTTTTGCTTCAAACTGTAAAGCACATAGCGAAGCGACACTTTTATTAGGAAAAGCACTAATAGGTTAAAAAAACTATTAATGTATAAATAACTTCATTAGCCATTATAAAATATAAAGTATAACTTAAATGTTGATATAAAACAGAAAGAATGTTGTGCAATACCTAACTTGAAGGCAAACATTGAGGGTGAACCTATAAATTAAATTTTCGAACAATTTCTAATAGTTTGCTTATGGTAACTANCTTAAATGTTGATATAAAACAGAAAGAATGTTGTGCAATACCTAACTTGAAGGCAAACATTGAGGGTGAACCCATAAATTAAATTTTCGAACAATTTCTAATAGTTTGCTTATGGTAACTAAAAACTTAAAATTTGCAAAAAGAATTTATGAATCAAAACAAATCTAAATTTTAAAATATAAATAAACTAAAAAAGCTCAAGTTTCATAAAATAAGCTAAATTAATTAAGTATCCCTTTATTCCCTCTCGCTAAACTGTGAACAGGACCGACCACTTTACTTCAACGCTTCAAAATGCGCTTCAATGAAGCGAAGCTAGTGTCACGTGCTTCGCTTTGCTTAGCAAGGGAAGCGCTTTTAAAGTATTGGTTGATTCTGTTCAATTTTAATATAATGATTCAACTTTGATTTTTATTAAACTAAATGAATCAAATAATCAAATAATATCAGGATTGAGTAAATAAATTCATTTGGATCAATCAGACCATTACCAGCTCCAATTGGCATACCCCCACCATGTCACTGATCTTGTCGTCCACTAAAGGGATGAAAAAATATGTTGAAAATATCCAAAAAAAGATCTAAAATTTATAATTTTAAAGAAGAACCGAGAATTTTAATAATTTTAGGCCTAATACTACATTTTTATTTGCTCAACATCAAACTNTCAGACCATTACCAGCTCCAATTGGCATACCCCCACCATGTCACTGATCTTGTCGTCCACTAAAGGGATGAAGAAATATGTTGAAAATATCCAAAAAAAGATCTAAAATTTATAATTTTAAAGAAGAACCAAGAATTTTAATAATTTTAGGCCTAATACTACATTTTTATTTGCTCAACATCAAACCGATTAAACCGGATTACATTTCTGTTTGATTCAATTCAATTTTAGAAAAAGTTTGATCGAGTTTGATTTCTTAAATTTCATATTTGGTTTCACTTGGTTTGATCAATATATGAACAAATCCATCTAGATAGACCGATTGCACATACAATAAAATGTTGAAAGTAGAGAGACATTAACTCNTTTGATTTCTTAAATTTCATATTTGGTTTCACTTGGTTTGATCAATATATGAACAAATCCATCTAGATAGACTGATTGCACATACAATAAAATGTTGAAAGTAGAGAGACATTAACTCTTTACATTAACATTGAAAGCGTGGAGAAAGATGAAAGGGAGTCAAGCAAAACAAATTTCCCATCTACACTAAAGTGTAACAAAATCAAAATCTAGGATTTTAGCCCTTTAAAGGGGCAAGAATAATCGAGATAAGTAGAACTAGAAACAATCCTATGAAACTTTCCATTGATATTGTCATGCACAAGTATCAAAAAAATTACTTCAAAGTGTCTACATGAGAAGCTCTGAAAACAAGAAATTTATATTCATGCACCATGAACCATCAAATGCTACTCAGTATATACCAACTAAATCTCAAGTAAAACAGCAAGTAGGTTAACCCAAATCAAGAAGCATAGAAAACCATATAAAATAAATTCAAACAATAAAGAAAATAAAAGACAAAACAAAAAAACAAGTGCAAGAAAGATAAGAGAAAAATTTACTACATGTCTATTTAAATATTATTACAACTTTAGGCGACAATTACAAATATTATCTTAGTGGAAAAAGTACTAAAAATTTTACATTAAATAAATTATTACGAAAAATATATCCTCCATTTCTAACTTAAATTGGCAAGGTGTTTACAATCAAGAAGAATAAAACGAATTAGCATAATTAGAAAACGATTTCCTCTCAGTAGGATACACAAGCCTAACCCAATAATTATGAAACACAAGTCATAGTTGTGGAGCCAGCATTCTCACTTGAAGTGAATTTAATCACTCTCAAACCCAATCCCCAACATTATAATCCTAGTGGGAAAGAATAGGGTCAAATGATTTTCATAGAACAATTTTTTTATTCAACACATGCCACATAGTATTTGAGGTCCTCTGGCATGCATACGAATCAACTACAAAAAATCCGCCCTCTCTCTCTCTACCCACATTATCATTAAGACAAGCTAGGCATCCAAATGATATGATTTTACATCTGAGTTGGAATGATGATAACTAGACACGATGGTGTTTCCAATCAAAATGAAATTTGCATATTAAACAAATTAGGGTTGACCTCAATCCAAATCCAACCCACTAGTAGGCATGGGGTTGACATAAACATTTATGATACTTATGCAAAAACTAGCTCTACTATACATGGTAATCCTCCCTCAGTGCTAAGCCTCAAAATAATATTAAGATTTAAGGGCGAAAGTGGTTAGCAAATTTGGTAGTCAATTTCAAATTAATAGATAATCTATAATCCTCAGTGACTACAGAGGCATGGTTTTGATGGATGTTAAAACATAATAGTTCTTTCACTATAGTAAAATTACAACCTAAAAACTTTTATTTCACCTAGAAATTTAACATCAAGCCACCTTAAGCATCAATAAAAAATTTGGTCACATCTTAATGCAATAAATGGTTTTGGTGGAAAAATAGATATCCTAAAATAATGGTAATTTTTACCGAAGAAAAGAGAAACTCGTTTAAAACTTAGATTTCCCTTTAATGAATAACAATGAATCCTTCCATGATTATATGATAAAGCATGTGAAAAAATGTTGCTATAACAATAAATTCAAACGAACATGCAAAACAACCATTAGTGCAGTACAATATTTGTCACCATACAAAAATAATCATAATATACGACATTGGCAAATGGCAATACAGATAAAACACCTTGACCATCATTTAAAATTTCCTTAAAAATGAAAAGCAAATAAACATGATTTAATCCTTCTATTAAGACCTTTGTAAGAACAATCACAATACAAAAAATGAGCAAAACACAGAAAAATTACAAAAAACAAACATGATGCTTAACTTTGATCAATTAACTAAGGGTCCGTTTGGGGCGGATTAAAATTGAGGGCGACATTTTTAAAACGTCGTTGTTTTGTTTGTTGAGCACGTCTATGATGCATTTCACAAAACGTCATTTTCAATTGTTAATAAACGCTGCCATGGGAATGAACCTGCAGTCGGTGTTTCTCGCTTATGTTTTAACCCTCTGCCCTCGACCCGACCTAGCATCATCGCTCTTGCCTCTCTCACGTCAGTAGTGTCGTTCTCTCCCACATAAGACCGGAGGCCGAGCCCCCTATTATCTTCGTCTTGCAAACTACTCGGATGAAGCCCTGGCTCCGTTTTCTTCTTCCTGGGATGAAAATGAAACTCCCTCGTTGTTAGCTGCAACCTCTCGATTCAGGTACGAAGCATAAATCGAAGCCCCTTCTTCACTCTTTTGCTCGCCTGCTTTTCATACAGTCGTGGCTAGGGCTAGTTGTGAAGGCAACGACAGAATTGTAGGGTACAAAAGCAAAAATTAACGGATCTCACAAAACCTAAAAGAATTTCGCAAGCAGCGTCGCACAAGTCTGCTCTCCAAGAATCCGACCTCTCCTTTGCATATTTGTGTCTCGCATCTTTTGTCTCACCCATCTCTCACCCTAAATCGAGCCCCTCACAGGTAAGTATCTCGCATCTCTTCGAAAGTCTTTCGNAGAATTGTAGGGTACAAAAGCAAAAATTAACGGATCTCACAAAACCTAAAAGAATTTCGCAAGCAGCGTCGCGCAAGTCTGCTCTCCAAGAATCCGACCTCTCCTTTGCATATTTGCGTCTCGCATCTTTTGTCTCACCCATCTCTCACCCTAAAGCGAGCCCCTCACAGGTAAGTATCTCGCATCTCTTCGAAAGTCTTTCATTTCTTTCACGTGTGATTTCGATCTGTTGTTAGCTTGGTTACAATGGATTAGAAAGAGGTATTTCATTAATGTTGATGTTGAGGTCTGTCGTTGAACGCTTAAAATTTGCGGAAAGAGGCATTGGTGAGAGTTTTGCTTTTGACTTGTGCAAGATTTCTCTCTTCTTCTGTTAATCGATGAATTTACTGTTCCTCTTTTGTTTCTCNTTGCTTTTGACTTGTGCATGATTTCTCTCTTCTTTTGTTAATCGATGAATTTACTGTTCCTCTTTTGTTTCTAGTTGCTTTACTTGTAGAAGAAAAAAAGGCAAGCTTCGGTTCATACAGTTTTAGTATTTTGGGTTGGAATAATTTGCCTTGCTACTCTAGTTTGAAAATGATTTTTATTTAATTTCATTATTGTCATCATTAACCTTTTCACGATTACTGTAGAAGAAAAGGCAAGCTTCGGTTCATACAGTTTCTATTATTCATTTTGTTAGTTTCAAGTTAAAATTGAACCTCATATTTTTTTTTCTTTTATTCCATAAAATGAATCTTCGAAAGTTTCAGAAGGGGTGTTGCGTAGATGTTTGGATTAACCTCATTTTTTGGTGTGAAAATGTGTAAAATAAGCAAAATTGGGGTATAAGATTTCTGCCACCGCTAAGTTTAGAGAGCTCAATACATGCTATCTCAAACTTGCATGGTTGGATAGGATGTTTCTCTGAATTATTGTTAGAATGTCTATGTTTTAGTTCATAAGATTTGAAGTTCTTTCTTTGAATGATAATTTTTTGTGTTAGTTTCTCGATCTTTTACGAGTTTGAGGATGATGATGAAACATATTACATATTATAAGATGCATTATTTATCATAAATTTAAATGTAATTTTAATTAGTTTCTTCTTTTTTTAGGATCTTGATACTCACTGTTAAGTGAGGTGGATGTATTTTTTTTGGTACTGTTATATAGTGGTTTTTTGCTTTTAAACTATAAAATATGTAGCTATTATATTTCTGTTGCAAACAATACTACTGCATAGAGCAGAATGGTCATTTATCCAAAAACAACTGCATATAATCTGTTTTATAAATGCATAAACCAAACAGTCTGTCAGCTTATTCAGATAAGCTGTTAATCAGCAGTTCATCCAGATCAGCTGCTTATCAGCAGATTATTGGTAAGTTGCAGGTGCCCCAAACATATGCTAAGTCCACGTGGCATCAATGTACTGTACATTATGATTAAAGATATAAAATCGCCTGAATTTTACACAAGATGTCCTACNTCAGCAGATTATTGGTAAGTTGCAGGTGCCCCAAACATATGCTAAGTCCACGTGGCATCAATGTACTGTACAATATGATTAAAGATATAAAATCGCCTGAATTTTACACAAGATGTCCTATGGCTTACAAGATTCAGTCCCTAGGACAAACCATGACTCTGGACAATGATGCAGCGGCTAGTACCTCAAAATTACATATGTTTAATTTATCCAATAGATGCTAGTTTCATCCACATCCTTCCATGGCAAATATAAAAAAATTAGACCTCTTGACGGCCATAATATTTTACTCGTGTAGTTTCACACTTCCTATTCAACCAGTAAAGGTAAAATGATTACCAAAAACAAACATAAAAATGGAGTGCTGACCTAAAATAAGTAGAGACTCAATTTAATTAACTTAGTAACTGGATTGCAACTTATCAATATACAAGGCAAGACATAATAACTATTTCCTTCCAATCAATGTTTGCTAACATAATTATGCCAACAACCTGATTGTGCGGAAGTTATTCAAAGGTAAACAAAGGCATGTTTTCCT
>JXCR01137743.1:24939-36779 GCA_002079205.1 Phalaenopsis hybrid cultivar | reverse complement strand
GTGGCTGGAAAGGTGTGGGGGGGGGGTGCCATAAACAACAAGGGAGAGGACCGTCACATCTGTGGCAATGAAGAGGATGGTGGGATAGTGAGAAACTACAGAAAGAACTACCAAAGGTCTGCTATCGTGGCGGCTTGAAAGTGAGGAGGAATGTGTGGCATCGAAGCAGAAGGGATGCAAAGGGAAAGTTGAGGATAGTCACTACCTCAGAGTGAGATACATCAGGAGTATTATTTGTCATTGGATACAACTGTGGAAGTGAACACAGGAGATGCCGACGGCTGTCCCAATAGAAACATTCAAAAAATTAGCCCTTGAACCTTAAAAACACAAATAAATAGTAATAGAATAAATATGAGTGGGTTCAGATGTTGGCCGACACTCAACAACACAATAAAGCTTAGACTGAACCGATCCAGGCGAGCCTGTGTTCCTCCCGATTACGTGTAGGAGGCCCGCATCCATCCAGGTAGCAAGTGACACTTGCACCATAACAGGTGTTAAAATAATATTTATTTAGATATTTTTATATTTCATGTGTANGCCTGTGTTCCTCCCGATTACGTGTAGGAGGCCCGCATCCATCCAGGTAGCAAGTGACACTTGCACCATAACTGGTGTTAAAATAATATTTATTTAGATATTTTGATATTTCATGTGTAATATGATTATACAGTTCTAATCGTTAAATTAGTCATATAAAAATGAATTTCATAGATTCATATACTAATTCTTATTTATTTTATACTGATTATAATAAAAGGGTATAACATGTAGAATGCAAATAAATGATCTATTAGTATTTCAAGTTCACGTTTAACTTATAGAGTTCATCTTTTTATAGTACTAGCTAGAGATGTTAATGTCTAAGTAAATGTAAATTGAAAAATGACATTCATATTGGCGTACCTTCATTAGTACAATTTAATCTTGGATTAGAGAATGAGTAATAGAAGAGTGAATGTTTATAGAATAGAAAATATTTTATAGAAAATACATTCAATCTGGAGGAAGGTAAATTTATTCTTAATTATCTTAATTAATTTTTTTATTGTTTGTGGCTTTTTCGTTCTGATGTTGATTATTATTTAATGATATAAATTGGTTCTCACTATCTGACCATCTGTTCTCTTCTTGAAAGTTCTGAGCCCCCAAGTTTTATCGTGACACAACCCTACTCTTCTTCAACGCACAAGGCTCTCTAGCTTCAATTTTTTTTTTAAAAGAGTTGTTGATTCGAACATTTTTGCACAAGGGCTTGAATGTTCCTATTTGAAGGCACAAGGTTTTTGCACTATTTGATTTAGTTTATTTAAATTTATAAAAAATATTAGGCTTGCAAAAAAATTTATAATTTTTTGAGTTTTGAGAGTTTGAGAACTCTAGTCTAATCATCAATCTGGTTATTTTTGTTATCATAAATTGTTTTTTGTTTTATTCAGGTGGTTTTCATATTTAGCTGTATTTTTATTAATATATATATATTTTTTTGTGCTATCCCTAAGTAGTGCATGATGCATTGTACGTTATGATTTTATGGTGATTTGTATTCTATGGTGCACTATTTGCTATTGACTAAGATAAGCTCCATCCTTTGGACATAACAGTGAGATTGAAGTTATTGTCTTTTTTGATAGAAATACTATAATTATAGGAAGCTATAACCAATAAGCTTAACTACGTCATTCATTGAGCTATGACTCTGCTCGAGCTATTTAGTTTTGTGCTGCATGGCATGCATGGTTGACTTGGGCGTATTCAGAATAAATCATTGGGTCCTACACTGTCCAAATATATTCTGTATGTTTTGTGATTTTTCTTTACCTTCTACTAATTTTAACCACCTCATATTCCCTTGGTGAAATCTTCATTTATTTTATTCATTGAGGAACATAATTTTATCTATACCATAAAAAAATTTAGAGATCAATCCTTGAACAAGATACACAACAGGCTTCATTTTCTCTATTAAAAAATTTATTCAATGCTTAAGTGAGATAGACTCATATCATCTACTATGCTTTGAATCATGATGGACGCTGCCATTCCATTGTGCTACATCTAAATGAAATTAGTTTACATCTGGATTTGCATGCTTATGTGGTCTATTTTTTTTATGACTCATATTACAGCGTTTCTTATTTGAAACATGATATGAGCACTTGTAATGCAGAACTATTTTAACGTAATGCTCAAATCCTCTAACTGTTTTTTAATTCTTCTTTTGTCTTCATATTTTAACTAACACGTGTTACCATTTGTGCAGTTTGCAATTTCTTCCGCTATCATTACAGCATCTACAATGAACAGTCTTTTTATGTATAGTGACAAGTCACTGGTGTTCATCTACTTCTTTTTGTTCAGTTTAAGTGCAATAATGCTTTCCTTCTTTATCTCAACATTTTTTTCTCGAGCAAAGACAGCTGTGGCAGTTGGTACTTTATCTTTTATTGGTGCATTCTTTCCTTATTATTCAGTAAATGATCCTGCTATTTCAATGTTAGTAACTTACCCTGAATATTTAATATTTCTTGGTCGATTATGTGTTATGAAATGCTGACATGCTGTAGTTTAAATCTGTTTTGATGCTACCAGGATATGGAAAATCTTAGCTTCTTTGCTATCACCAGCAGCCTTTGCGCTTTGTACCGTTAATTTTGCTGACTATGAGCGTGCTCATGTTGGCGTTCGATGGACCAATATGTGGCAGGTATTCTATTTTGATTTTGGGGCTTTACTTTTATGCTCACACATTCTAATATTTTAATATGTTTAACCTGAAATTGTAGGCATCATCTGGAGTTAATTTCTTGGTCTGCCTCTTAATGATGATTCTTGATACAATTATATACTTTTCTCTTGGGTTGTTGTTTGACAAGGTAATGAATCGAAAATCATTAAATTTATGTTTGGTCATGTGAGCACGATCCTGCTAAGATTTTCTTTTAAACAATCATGTGATGTGATGGATCCATTATACGGGTGAAAAGAAATTTCAGTGCACATACTCGAATGCAATATTGAATGACTCTTCTTTTATTCTTGATAGTGTAGTTGAAGATTGAAAGGTTTTATCCTTAATAGTATTAGAATGATGGATTGTTCACGGATAAAAAAAATGATGACCTTATGCATTCAGTTCTGAAAGAAACAAAATGAAGATCCACCTTCACGTTTGTTGACTTTCTTACAAATCGCAGAAAATGCATTTTGCATGATTTCTTGTGGGTCTTCTATGTTTTTCTGGTATAAGTGTCGGTCATGTGTTCAATTCACTCCTGACTTGGCTCATCATTTCGTGCACTTTCCTTATCTAGATGGAAGTGAAAAATGATATGAGCGGCCTGCACATGCACATATTTTTAATTTCCAGGATTAGAATGATTCTTTTTCCAAGTTTTGTTTTTGCATCTATTTTTTGAACATTTTTTTTTGTTTTTAAAACTCAGTCTATCTAGAGTTAAGGTGATATTCTATGAAGTGCTTGGTGCAATCAAGTTGTACGTGACACGGACAATAGCTACCATCATACCTCTGTCAAGATATTTTCATGAAACTCCACTACCTACGACAGAAGTAGCTATTAGTGGAGTACACGACATAGTTTATGTGGACTGAAAGAGATAAAAGAGCACTTTATAGACAGGTATTTTGGAGGATCGAAGCCCACCATCAGTAATGTAATCCAACTACAAACCTATTTGACACTGAGGGATGTGCATACCTTAGTGCAGAAAGTGGAGAGAAAGCAAAGCAGCAGAGTTATCCGCCTCAATTCAAAGAACTCCTACTTGCGGAGGCCCCAACAGGAGCATGCTTGGTTGAGTCGGAAGGGCTGGATAGGGAACTAGCAAGGCATATTAGAGTTGGAAGAAGCTTAAGAAGAGTGGCGTGCTCTGTTCAGTTCCAACTTAGAAATGCTTCCGATGCCATGGATATGACTATATTGCTACTAGCTGCCCGACAAGTTGAATGATGTCCTTCACCGAATAGGGTGTTGTGGAGGACGTGAGTGATGATGAAACAGTTGAAGATCAAAGTGAACAATGCCATATCCAGGGAGTGTGGGGAAATGCTTTTTGTAAGGAGAGTTATGCAGATGGAACCGTAGAGGGATCACTTATGATCGAGGCACGATATCTTCCACATCACGTGTATGGTGAGAGGGACATTTTGCAGCCTCATTATTGACGTAGGAAGCTTTAAAAACGTAGTTTCTGCTTTCATGGTGAAAAAGTTCGATATGGCTAAAGAAACACTTGATCCTATTTTATGACCTGGTTGATGAAATGAATGAGATACGATTGGATCAACAGTGCCTGATAGGATTATTCATTGAGGACCAACAATACGACAAGATGTGGTGCCCATAAATGCCTGTCACATTCTATTGGGGAGATTGTGACAGTTTGATCATAAAACGCAACATGATGGGTTCAAGTACACTTGCATGTTCACGAAGGAGGGGAAACTCAGCGTTCTCTTACCCAGAAAGGGGATTGGAGGAGCGACTGATCCTGTAGGGGAGAAGCCTGATGTCCCACATGCCACTTTTCTACAGTCTGTTCGCGAAGCCTTAGTGACACTGTCCTTTCGTTGACTTAGAGGGAATGAAGGAGGCAGATCTACTGGAGAGGTCTAGCCACTTTTAGCCGAGTTTCAAGAGGTGATGGCCAACAACCAACTAGAGTGTTTACCGTTGCTTATTGATATCCATCATGCCATAGATCTTGTCTCAGGATTAGTGTTGCCAAATAGGCCTGCATAAATGTTGAGGCTAACATAGTACGAGGAATTATAGTAACAAGTGTATGATCTCATTACTAGGGGATTGGTGAGAGGGACTATCAGCCTGTGTGTTGTTCGCATGTTGATGGTACCCATGAAGGATGGCTTGTGAAGGATGTGCATTGATAGTCGAGCTATCAATTAGATCACCATCAAGTGCTAGCTCTTTATCCCTTGCTTGGACGATTTACTGGATAACTTGTATGGAGCCATAGTATTTTCTGAGATTGATCTTTGCAGCGAATCTCATCAGATTAAATAGGGTCGGGGGATGAACGGAAGACTGCCTTTAAGGCCAGAGATGGGTTGCACGAGTGAAGCATCATGCCTTTTGGACTTTCCAATGCACTTAGCTCTTTCATAAGATTGATGAATCAGGTGTTTCGGGTTTACACTAAGAAGTTCGTGGTTTACTACGAAGACATCCTTGCTTACAATAGTTCAGAGGAGGAGCACTTGTAGCATCTGATGTGGGTTTTCAATGTTCTGTGGTTGGAGAAACTACTTGTCTACCAGAAGAAGTTCCAATTCATGATAACACATTTATGTTTTTTGAGTTATATTATAAATGGTATAGGCATTTAGATGGATACCACTATGATAAAAGCGATTGTGAGTTGGACACCCCCATGATCTTGTATCGAGTTGAGACAATTGTGGTATGAGCTTCATTTTACAGGTGGTTCATCAGGAGCCATCCAACTCCTTGATCGAGCTTTTGAAGGGAGAGAAATNGGCGTGCTCTGTTCAGTTCCAACTTAGAAATGCTTCCGATGCCATGGATATGACTATATTGCTACTAGCTGCTCGACAAGTTGAATGATGTCCTTCACCGAATAGGGTGTTGTGGAANTCAGTTCTGAAAGAAACAAAATGAAGATCCACCTTCACGTTTGTTGACTTTCTTACAAATCGCAGAAAATGCATTTTGCATGATTTCTTGTGGGTCTTCTATGTTTTTCTGGTATAAGTGTCGGTCATGTGTTCAATTCACTCCTGACTTGGCTCATCATTTCGTGCACTTTCCTTATCTAGATGGAAGTGAAAAATGATATGAGCGGCCTGCACATGCACATATTTTTAATTTCCAGGATTAGAATGATTCTTTTTCCAAGTTTTGTTTTTGCATCTATTTTTTGAACATTTTTTTTTGTTTTTAAAACTCAGTCTATCTAGAGTTAAGGTGATATTCTATGAAGTGCTTGGTGCAATCAAGTTGTACGTGACACGGACAATAGCTACCATCATACCTCTGTCAAGATATTTTCATGAAACTCCACTACCTACGACAGAAGTAGCTATTAGTGGAGTACACGACATAGTTTATGTGGACTGAAAGAGATAAAAGAGCACTTTATAGACAGGTATTTTGGAGGATCGAAGCCCACCATCAGTAATGTAATCCAACTACAAACCTATTTGACACTGAGGGATGTGCATACCTTAGTGCAGAAAGTGGAGAGAAAGCAAAGCAGCAGAGTTATCCGCCTCAATTCAAAGAACTCCTACTTGCGGAGGCCCCAACAGGAGCATGCTTGGTTGAGTCGGAAGGGCTGGATAGGGAACTAGCAAGGCATATTAGAGTTGGAAGAAGCTTAAGAAGAGTGGCGTGCTCTGTTCAGTTCCAACTTAGAAATGCTTCCGATGCCATGGATATGACTATATTGCTACTAGCTGCCCGACAAGTTGAATGATGTCCTTCACCGAATAGGGTGTTGTGGAGGACGTGAGTGATGATGAAACAGTTGAAGATCAAAGTGAACAATGCCATATCCAGGGAGTGTGGGGAAATGCTTTTTGTAAGGAGAGTTATGCAGATGGAACCGTAGAGGGATCACTTATGATCGAGGCACGATATCTTCCACATCACGTGTATGGTGAGAGGGACATTTTGCAGCCTCATTATTGACGTAGGAAGCTTTAAAAACGTAGTTTCTGCTTTCATGGTGAAAAAGTTCGATATGGCTAAAGAAACACTTGATCCTATTTTATGACCTGGTTGATGAAATGAATGAGATACGATTGGATCAACAGTGCCTGATAGGATTATTCATTGAGGACCAACAATACGACAAGATGTGGTGCCCATAAATGCCTGTCACATTCTATTGGGGAGATTGTGACAGTTTGATCATAAAACGCAACATGATGGGTTCAAGTACACTTGCATGTTCACGAAGGAGGGGAAACTCAGCGTTCTCTTACCCAGAAAGGGGATTGGAGGAGCGACTGATCCTGTAGGGGAGAAGCCTGATGTCCCACATGCCACTTTTCTACAGTCTGTTCGCGAAGCCTTAGTGACACTGTCCTTTCGTTGACTTAGAGGGAATGAAGGAGGCAGATCTACTGGAGAGGTCTAGCCACTTTTAGCCGAGTTTCAAGAGGTGATGGCCAACAACCAACTAGAGTGTTTACCGTTGCTTATTGATATCCATCATGCCATAGATCTTGTCTCAGGATTAGTGTTGCCAAATAGGCCTGCATAAATGTTGAGGCTAACATAGTACGAGGAATTATAGTAACAAGTGTATGATCTCATTACTAGGGGATTGGTGAGAGGGACTATCAGCCTGTGTGTTGTTCGCATGTTGATGGTACCCATGAAGGATGGCTTGTGAAGGATGTGCATTGATAGTCGAGCTATCAATTAGATCACCATCAAATGCTAGTTCTTTATCCCTTGCTTGGACGATCTACTGGATAACTTGTATGGAGCCATAGTATTTTCTGAGATTGATCTTTGCAGCGAATCTCATCAGATTAAATAGGGTCGGGGGATGAACGGAAGACTGCCTTTAAGGCCAGAGATGGGTTGCACGAGTGAAGCATCATGCCTTTTGGACTTTCCAATGCACTTAGCTCTTTCATAAGACTGATGAATCAGGTGTTTCGGGTTTACACTAAGAAGTTCGTGGTTTACTACTAAGACATCCTTGTTTACAATATTTCAGAGGAGGAGCACTTGTAGCATCTGATGTGGGTTTTCGATGTTCTGTGGTTGGAGAAACTATTTGTCTACCAGAAGAAGTTCCAATTCATGATAACACATTTATGCTTTTTGAGTTATATTATAAATGGTATAGGCATTTAGATGGATACCACTATGATAAAAGCGATTGTGAGTTGGACACCCCCACGATCTTGTATCGAGTTGAGACAGTTGTGGTATGAGCTTCATTTTACAGGTGGTTCATCAGGAGCCATCCTTACAACTCCTTGATCGAGCTTTTGAAGGGAGAGAAAATTCGGTGGACAGAGGCAACCCAGTCCATTTTTTTCACCTTGAAGGAAAAGTTTACGCAAGTCCCATTCTTAGGTTTACCAGACTTCAGCTTGTTATTCGGGGTGGAGTGTGACATCTCTAATGTGGGGATAGAAGCAGTGTTGAGTTAGGAGGGACACCCTATAGCCTTCTTTTGTGAGGTGTTGAACAAGTCAAAGTGAAAGTCTTTGACCTATGCAATGAGTTCTATGCTGTTCTGAGAACTCTCCACCATTGCAGTCATTACCTGCTGACGAGCGAGTTCACTTTTTTCACATATCTTGAGGCGCTGAGATTCTTAAACAATCAAAACAAGTTGAAGGGTAGACTTGCTTCGTGGGTTAAGATCTAAGTGCCATTCTAGTTCATGCTCAAACACAAGACAAGGAGTTAGAATCGAGTAGTAGATACCTTGAATCATCGCCATTCACTAATTACGCCCTATTGTCTAGAGCTGTGTGAGTGGAGGTAGTGAAGGAGTTATACGGTGCAGATGAGGATTTCAGGGTAATTTTGGAATAATGTTGGGAGAGGTCCATAGGACCATACCATAGAGATGATGCTTATCTTTTCCACTGGAGCAAGTTGTGTGTTCCCAAATGTTCGTTGAGGGAAGCCATTAGACTATGAGGTGCACCTCCTTTTAGACTGTGTATAGGCACAATCCACCCTCTCCCCTTTGGCTTGAACTAGTTCTTTCTATGCCAGGCTACGAGAGATTCAAAGGCTACACGAGGAGGTTGGGGAAGAGATCACCAAACAAAATCCCATGCAGCAGATGCAAGCTAACAAGACTAGGAAGAAGGCGACTTTTCGGGAGGGAGACCTTATGTGTATCAGATTAAAGAAATAGAGATTTTAACCGGATCGTTTGTGAAACTCAACCCATGAGCAAACAGACCTTTCTGAATTCTCAAGAAGCTGAATGACAACACATATTGGATCGACCTGCCAGGGATTTTCAACATTATTGCTACCTTCAACGTGGCAGACTTAACTCTATATTAGGAGTAATTAGAAGCTTCGATGAATGATGTCGAAGCTTCCCCAACCTCGGGAAACTGGCACAGATGATTCACACTGGATGGGTTTAGGAAGTAACGACACTCTCTGGACCTGTTTAATAAAGGGGAGGGGAAGGAGGGGGGTGCGGGTGGTCAAGCCAGCCCTTCTACAGTCTAATGTTGCCACCAACTGGAGCGGGGTCCTCATTAAGCAACCCTAATCTTATATTTTTGTTTCTAATGTGTTTTCGGTATTGTATGTTTTATTTTGTTTCTGTCGAGCGAGAGAGCTTTGGCGTCCCCGATTTCTCTCTTAGGGTTGTAACGAACGACGAGAAGATGCTTCGACTATAACTTGTACGAGGTAGTATTTATCTATAGTTCCTTGCTTTACCCTCTCCCTCCTGCTGCTATCCTTCCACTTCTTTGGCCTGTTGCAACCTCAACCCTCATTTATCGTTGGTTTCTTCTCCCCATTTTTTTCAGGGCAGGTACCTGACCAACAAGCCTCCATCCTCCCATCTTCCTTCCCAGTCCCAACCTCCCCCTATTAGCCGTATGCCTCTTTCCAACCATCTATAATCGTCAACCTGCTGCCCGTCCCTCTCACCCTAGCCCCAACAACCCACAACCACCAATCTGTGGCCTCCCTCCTATCCCTCAGGCACAAACCATCCTGTCTCCATTTTACTGCCACCACATACCATCCAACCCCGATTTTCCTTCCACCTTCCGACAACCAACCGCTACCAACTAACCCGTTTCCGCCATCTATCTAGTCATCGCCCCATCAGGAAACCACTGTCGTTGTATTAGTGTCTTCTTGTTGCTGTTATTTTATATTCCCGTTGGTTGTTTTTAAGTTCCTATTTGAATTTCAACAATAATATTATTGTTCCGTTGTTGTTTGGGATACCTCCAATATCACTGAGCACAATTATAGATCTTTGTCTGAGTTCATGTGGCATTAAATGCAAATAATTTTATGATTTAGAAATTTATTTTTATTATGGAGAATATTTTTACGGAGTACACATATATTAAATTATATTGAGTATATGAGTGAATTTTTTATTTTCATTACATTCCAACTCAGAAATCATGCTAAGCAGATTATTCTAAAAAAATAATTATGGAAATAAAGCTTGTTGCTAGTATAGATTAGTGATAATCTAATCTTTATTCTTTTTTATTTTATTTTCGTAATCATCCACACTCATTTTTATCACCAGGTTTGTGAGTATCCAGCTTTTTCCTCCATTTTTTTGGAATTATTTTCTTCATTTACATGCTTTATTAATCATGAATTTAAATTCTTAAGTGTATAGTTGATCAACTTGTTCTTAAACGGATATGTTTGTTTCTCCATCACTTGATATTTTTTGTCAAATCATTCGAAGTTGAGTTATTATCATGGAAAACTTACTTCTTTTTGATATTTGATGCATCACCACCAATCTCTAAAATCAAGGCTTGATGCTTGTTTTGATGACTAATGCTTCAGTCTGTTAGCGTAGACTAAATATAGCAAAGGCCCTCGCTTGGGAGGAGTATGAGGTGCCATGGCCTTGGGTGTGCATCTCCTGAGTGCTAGATCGCTTTTAACAACAATGTTTTGGAGTGTTATGTGATATGAGAATATCATGAGAAGTTATAGATAAATTTTATGAAATAAGAATTTTGCTAGATGTGTTATATGGATTCAAATATTGGACAATAAATAAGTCAATTTGGATCAGTTGTATGATGAAGATGAGAATGTTAAGATCTGAGTTGGATGCGTGGCTAAATTAGGATTGCTAAACTAAGAATGATATTATTGGAGGGACAGTTGGAGTAACTTCTATTGTAGATATATATAAGCTGAGAATAGGCTTATGCTATTGCATGTATAAGTAAGAGTTAAAAATTCATCAATTTGACTGGTTAATGTCAATGAATAATAAGAAAATGGCTGCAGACTCAACCATTTCTGGAAAAAAAGTTGAGAAAAAAACTTAGAAGACTATGCTGGCAACTTTATACGACACTGAATTATACTCACNCAAGAAGTTAGAATCGAGTAGTAGATACCTTGAATCATCGCCATTCACTAATTACGTCCCTATTGTCTAGAGCTGTGGGAGTGGAGGTAGTGAAGGAGTTATACGGTGCAGATAAGGTTTTGAGGGTAATTTTGGAATAATGTTGGGAGAGGTCCATAGGACCATACCATAGAGATGATGCTTATCTTTTCCACTGGAGCAAGTTGTGTGTTCCCAAATGTTCTTTGAGGGAAGCCATTAGACTACGAGGTGCACCTCCTTTTANATGCTCAAACACAAGACAAGGAGTTAGAATCGAGTAGTAGATACCTTGAATCATCGCCATTCACTAATTACGCCCTATTGTCTAGAGCTGTGTGAGTGGAGGTAGTGAAGGAGTTATACGGTGCAGATGAGGATTTCAGGGTAATTTTGGAATAATGTTGGGAGAGGTCCATAGGACCATACCATAGAGATGATGCTTATCTTTTCCACTGGAGCAAGTTGTGTGTTCCCAAATGTTCGTTGAGGGAAGCCATTAGACTATGAGGTGCACCTCCTTTTAGACTGTGTATAGGCACAATCCACCCTCTCCCCTTTGGCTTGAACTAGTTCTTTCTATGCCAGGCTACGAGAGATTCAAAGGCTACACGAGGAGGTTGGGGAAGAGATCACCAAACAAAATCCCATGCAGCAGATGCAAGCTAACAAGACTAGGAAGAAGGCGACTTTTCGGGAGGGAGACCTTATGTGTATCAGATT